>PVKN010014266.1:0-19317 GCA_004027915.1 Capromys pilorides | reverse complement strand
CTACCCAATCTATTATTCACTGGTACTACTTGCAAATAAACTTTGAATTTAAAAATTTATAAGACAAATTGGCATATGGGTGTTCTTTCTTTTTGGATAGAAATGTGTTCCAATTGTAAGTGTCACTGAGACCATGAATTCATTTGGGGTCTTTTTGTTTTGTTATGCTTTACTTTCAGAGGAAGCATTCACGCAAAGAGAATACTTGCTTAACTTCTTCAGATGAGATTTTTCAAATTACTGCATTACTTCCTAGATGTGGCAGTTTTTCTGTTTGCTCATCTTTCCTGAGAAAGTTCTATTTGCTCCAGGTTTTAAGTGATACTTGTATTTGTCCAGAGGTTGTGCAGGTGCTTACTAACATCTTATGTCCAAGAGGAGAAAAATGACAAGTCAGTACCTTGAACTTGTGGGGGCGGATTTGGCCATGAGGCACAGGACAGGCCCTCAGCCAGAGCATCTGCACCCAAGGGACCTGGTGTCCTGCTGATAGCCTCCCGTGCATGGTTGTCTCAGAACTCCCAGACAACGCCTGCGCCTTCATTCCCACACCTCTCCTGAAGGTGGGGGAGGAGGCCCTGCCTATCAGCTCGCACTGCACTTCTGAATAGTGGCTCCTTGGAGTCCTGGCTCTCCAATTTAAGAACACCTGTGACAATTAGAATTCCTCTTGATGATGGAAACTAGGAAAAGAACTGCCCTGAGGCTGATCCTGACTTAGGGAACTGCTCTGCCAACTGCTGGGGACTCACTCCTGTGGGAACCAGCTTCTGATATCTTCCTATATACTCTGCCCTTGGCCTCACCTACTTCAGGAACCTCCAAACTGGAACTTGGGACGCCTGTGTCAACATTTGCTTTGTGTGCACAGACTTGGAGATGGTCCAGGAGTCCATCCAGGCCATCAGCACCACACTCTGTGTTAACAGTGTGAAGCTGCAACCAAATGCCAGTTCTCTGGAGCCAGTCTCTTTGGGTTCAAGTACTACCTGTACCTCTAGCTGTAGGACTGTTGAATTTAGTCTCTTTCCATGTACTGTGGTTTCTTCAGCTGTACTAAGACAATAACAGCTTATCAGTGACAATATTGATAACACATCCCTCATAGAGGGCCATGAAAATTCAATAAGCTAATAGATGCTAGGCCTTAGACAATCCTACCATAGTCATCCTCAATCAGTGTGTTCACTGCCAAAAAAAAAAAAAAAAAAAAAAAAAAAAAAAAAGTGAAAATATTTCTTTTTCCAGAAAAGTAGGCTTTCCTGGTTTTTACTCTTTTTAAAAATCTTTATAAGGACTTTTAGAAAGAATTAAAGTGTAAGTTTATTTTATCTTGTTCCATAAATTTTAAAGTAATACTTTGGAGACTGAAAAATGATCATTTCACTCCACTGATTTAAATCTTTGAGTACCTATCAGTGTCAAAATAGAAAACATTTATTCCCTGGTGGAATTAGCAAGGCTACCCCAGGCACAGGCTCCCTTCTAGCGGTCCCTCTAATCTAGTCCTCTCTCATGCCCTAGGCGACAGACCAGCCAAAGCTCCAGGCTCATTATAGCATTTCACACTTGCAGAGGTTTCAGTCCATAACCTGCTGGCTCCGAGGTAGGATAGCACATGGCAGAGGGCCAATACTTCATGGCAGCAGCAAATATCAAAAGCAATGAGAGAAAGAGAAGACTTTCTGTCCCTTATGTTGTATGCAGGATACCTACCCTAGAGTTGATATAGCACTCATGCCCTTAGTCCCAACATTGGACCATGAATTAATTACAAACTCAGGATTCAAATACCTCTGAAAAGCTCACCCCTCCAACTGCCTGAGGCTTTGGGGGAACATCTAGACACAAACTATAGCAATACCATAGTGGAGCAGATGGAGCTTCTACCTAGAAAGTCCTTCCTTCCTCCTTTCTTAGCAATCCAGGCACACAACTTGCATACCTCCAACTCTCAAGGCTCAATTCACATTCTGTCTCAACTATAAGGCCCAGAAGTATACCAGGTAATGCCTCTGCCTTAAGCCACCTGCACTCAGCATAAGGTCTTCCTGTGATGGGCCATGAGACTCTATCCTTGAGTGCTCTGATTGTTAAAATCCTTTGCAAAGCTTATTTAAAAATACAGGTGATGTTTCTGGAAGATTTCAATTCACTAGGTTGGAGGTGTGGCCCAGGGATTATGTTTATAAAACAACTGAGTAATTCTGGGAATCAGTCCAGATTTGAGCTAATAATACAGCCCTGCTGGCTGTACTCTGGCTAACCTGTATCCACTGGTAACCTACCCTCTTTTCTGGTTAGCCTGTCCGGTCATTCTGGCCTCCTCTCTGGTTAGCACAATTGCCTGTCTAATGCCCATGGATTCTTCTAGGGAAGGCAGCAGGCCTTATCTGTCTTAGGTCCTCAGCACCTTACCCACCTTCTGGCACTCAAACATATGTGGCACAAACAAATAAAAACTCCTCCCTTCCACCTGTTAGGTACCTGTGTCCTTTATTTTTTGTCACTTGTGCTGACCTTCATTTGATTTTCATACATTTCATTGAAGAGCTCACATAAGAGGGACAGGAACCATTATTTCCAACCTGGAAGCATACACCACATTTATTTTTCAAACTCACTCTGAACCTTGTCCCTTTTTTCTCCCTGTCTTCTTGAGAAAAGAGCCAGGGAATCAGAGAGGCTATTGTGCAACCACCTTTTCCTAGGAATTAAATGTTTGCCAACTTTAGGCTTGGCATGAAGACTGGCACAGGAATGAGAACACTGAAAGTTCAAGAGGCCTGAGCCAACACCTTAAATGGACTTAGTGATGAGCCACACAGAACGTGGAAGCAACAGCTAGAGACACAGGGGCTGACTCCTTCTCCTCCCTGACCTCCAATGGCTGCTCATTTCAGGGAAGAAAGGAGCCATTAACATCCCAGAAAATTGGTATCACAGAGTTCTCATGAGAATCAGAGTTGGAGTATATATAATAACACAAAGAAGGGTGCAATAAGCATTTCCTCTCTGTTGCTCTTGAAACTTGGGGCAGAACACTTAAAGCAGAACCTTGGGAAACAGTCTAAGGCCCAGTCATGGACTCTCATGGTAGGATGGGTAGACATGGGCGACGGAGCTCCAGGAAACCAGATCAATCTGCTCAAGCAAGCGGACCACAGCGCCAGGTCATCTAAAATACAGAACATTTAAAAAGATCAAGCAAGCCAAAATGTCCCAGGGTCTTCATGATTTGCTGTGATGGGAGATGGGCTAATACATTTCTAGCATATGTAAGTGCTTTTTGGGAGGATGGCCATGACTCATTTATCTGTGTCTTCCTAGGGTCCAATAGAGGACCTGATCAAAGACCAGGAAATATTTGTAAATTAAGGGACACATGGACGAAGGCACAGATTGGCACTTTCTCTCCCAAATTCCCTAGTTCTTTCCTCCAGATCAATTTTGGGCTCTCTTTCTGTGTTTCTTTTCTATGTGTGATGAGGGTAACTTGATGCTTACTGAGCTCCTCCCCCTGCCTCCATGCCTGGATGTAGCCAAGCCATCTCAAACACAACTCAGTGTGCTCCTGCTTCTGGGTTGCTGGTACAATTTTAAGTGTCATAAAGAAGTTTACTGGGGAGAGTTTCATCCTGGAGACTCTGGCAGCTCTGTTTAATATAAGAGGAAAAGTTACCACTTAAGGCCCTGTTTTCCAAGAATGGTGGGTTCTATGATTCATTGGCTTTGCTCTTCTATGATTACACAGATACAGATTTTCAAACTAGGAAAACTAGAAGATTCTACATAGCAAGGAAGTAATCATTTCTAAGACTTCTGGTGCAACTCCATAGGGAAACGAGTAAGGACAAGAGACCCACACTGATGATGTGAGTTGCCCAGTGAGACCTTCCCATTATCTCTCAACTCCCAGTTCTCGCCAGACCCATGGAGTTTTAAGAAAATCAGTGAAAGACTGTGCTGTGCATCCATGTTAATGATGGGAGAAAAGACAGTCTGGTCCTGCTGGGGAACTCCTCACAGGGAGAGCAGTGTTCAAAGACTGCAATAATCCTAATGTCATGAATCAGGCTTTGAACTTTATCAGGACTATAAGCCAGGAATATGAACCAAATTAATTTGGATCACTGGGGCAGCCCTAATGGATGTCTCAAGCAATACCTTCATTTAAGTGTGATTTTTCTCTTTTGGGATTAAGTCATGAATATTACAAGTCACCTTTGTTAGAGAAGTGTTATGATTTGGAATTGAAGTGTCCCCACAGGTTCATGTGTTAAAAAAAACTTGGTCCCCAGTGCAGTGGGACCTTTGGGAGGAGACTACATGATGAAACCTCTGATTTTATGAATGGATTAATCCATTTATGGTTTCATAGATGAATGAGTTTGCAGGAGGGACTCATATAAATACAATCTCTGTGCGGTTCTGGCTCTCTGTCTCTCTCGCTTCTCCTCTCTCTCCTCTCTCTCTCTTTTCTCTCTCTCTCTCTCTCTCTCTCTCTCTCTCTCTCTCTCTCTCTCTCTCTGTCTCTCTCTCTGTCTCTCTCTTTCTCCCTCCCTCCCTCTACCCCTCCATCCTACCCTCCCTCCCCTCCTCCTCTTTTTTGCCCAGCCATCAGGAGATGAGCAGTCTTCTCCATCATGAACATCTACTATGATGTTCTGCCTGACCACAGGCCCATGGCAGCAGAGACAGGAGACTGCAGCCTAAAACCTCTCATACCATGAGCCAAAATAAACCTTTTCTCATTTAAATGGATTCAGTCCAAGTATTTTATCACAACAACAGAAAACCAAAGAACAAAAGAGGTATTCTAACTAGAGACACAGCACGTTCAGTTCCCTGAGCCTGAGGTAGCTCTGCTTACCGAAGAGGTTGCACAATTAACATGTCTCAGGTCATTGTCCTCAAGAAGCTTGCAGCTTCATTGTACAGACAGGATATAAATAAAGCAATTCAGCAGCATTTCTTCAGACAGCGTTTTAATTTCAACAATTAAAGGAAAACTTTAAGGAGTTTTTCTGAGTACTGGGGATTGATCCCAGGGTCTTCGCACTGAGCTATATCTCCACATGTTTTATTATTATTATTTTTTCATTTTGAGGCAGAGTATCTCTAAGTTGCCCATCATGGATTTGAACTTGAACTCTTTCTGTTCAGCCTCACAGTGTGCTGGGATTACAGCGCTGCACCACACTGCCCAGCAAGGAGGGCTTCATGAGAAGCCACCCTGAAGTTGAGTCTTACAAGGGAGAGGACAGAGTTCAACAAGGCTGAATCTGAGGAACAACTTCTTTAAGAGTTGCTGCCAGAACTTCTTAAAACAAACCAGCCTGAAACTGCTAAGACAAGAGCTGTTTTAGTCATTGCTGATTATAAACCCTTCTCTCATGGAACCTACCTGTAAACTTCGTAGGAAAAAAATGGCTTCCTTATTATAGTAATTTTAAGGTCATTTCTCCAGGTGGACATAGATTTACCTGTCTTTACATTTTTTCTAGAAAACAAACAAGACAGAAAGCCCTTGTCTATCATTTCTCATCACCATTTTCCCTCACTTGAGTTGCCTAATTTGAGTAGGAACAAGGTGGACATTTGCCATACACTCAGATCTCTACTCCTAAACGTAGAGTCTATTTCAATGTTAAGGAAAGTTGACTACTCTCAGAAATTTGGTTGTCAGTTCCAAAGGCTAAAGGACCAATTTGACCAGTTCTGTTGTCATTGTGACCAAGAAAGGAAGAGATAGTCATATACTACAAAATAGCTGGTCCATATGACCAAGCTTCAATTTCCATTTTAATGGAAAAATGTTGATTTAGGAGAACAAAGACAGATTTCTGAATTATGTCTTCTCTCTTAATAGCCGGATGTGCATCTAGAATTAATGTACTATGTTTCTATTCCCATTCTGGTGATGGAGCTTGACCAGGGTTGTTGTGTTGACTGAGGTCTAATCTTCCCAGTGCTTTCTTCCCTGTCCCCTCTGTTTTCCTCCTGAATGAGATGTTAGAATGTTGGCTGTGTCTCAAATGAACTAACAATTTGGCTTTTATCTCTCCCCCAAATTGAGCTTCTCAAATCCCTTATCTTGTGCTCAACAGGAAGGAGGTTACTTTGTTACCAAAATATAGAGCACTGATGATTTACTTCTTAATATGTGAGGAAAAGAAAGCTATGAAACATTCCATTTCCCACACAACAGTTTCTGATTCTGTTTGGAGAGGCCACGTGTGGTTTAAGCGCACAGAAAAAAAATTGCTGCCTTACTGCAGGCATGAAGGAAAGAACACATAAGCCCGTGAGTCAGACAGAGCTGTCAGAAGCACATTGCATGCCTGTGACTGCAGCAGGGGACTAGAAATATGAATTTTTCTTTTATTTTAGTAGAAAAGTTGCAGGTATTCATGTCACGCATCCTGAGCCACAGTCCTGCCTGATCCCTGACACCAGTGTGATACCACTTCTGTCCCTGTTCCTTGCTAGCAGTGTGACCTTGGGCAAGTGATTTAATTGCTTTTATGTCTCAGAATCCCTGCAGGTAAAATACAGATGGCAATGGCTAGGGGATGGAGTTGTGTGTAGGAAACAGAAGTCATCATGAAGAGTCTAGCGCAAGCCTCTTTGTTAAGCATCTCACAGTGAGTGCTGAGGTAAATGTTTGTTTTCTCTCCTTTTTCTTTAGAAAGCTAAGGTAATACTTTGGCTGCTTAGTGCAAGGGTTAGCAAACTATAGCAAATGAGCCAAAGTCCATTCAACTGCCTATTTTACAAATAACAGGTGAGATACTCTTGGTACATTTGCTTGTTGTCTGTGGCTGCCTTCACTCTGGCATGAAAGGTGGAATAGTGACAGTGAAATCCATGTAGTCTACAGAGTCAAATATATATTGACCGGTCCTTAAGAAAAAGTTTTCCCATCTTCCCAAAAGAGTTTAAGACATCATATTACACACTTGCGTACCCATGTGCATAGAAGCACAATTCCTAATAGCTAAATCTTGGAAGCAGTCTATAAGCTCAACAACAGCAGAATAAAGAAAATTATATGTACAATGGGCATTACTTAGCTATAAAAAAGTTAAATTGGAATTGTTTGTAGGAATGTGGATGTATGTTGAGATCATAATGCTAAGTGAAATAAATCAGACACAGAAGGTTAAACACTGAATTGTTTTCTAACATGCAAAAGTCAAAATATAAATTGTTTAAAGAGCAAAAAGAAGATAGGTGATAGGAAATAGGCAGGGAGACTTTGTGGAGATGGAAAGGGACTCTGAAAAGTGGAAGACAGGAGGACAGGAAGGGTAAAGGGAGGAAAAACAATTAAGATACAATATACATTTGTGAAAATCTCCCAAGATGAATATAATTTTGTAAACATATACTAACACAATAAAAAATTAAAGAGAGCAGCAGAGAATTAGACTCAAGTCCTTGATTCAGTATTTATTGTGACACATTAAACTACCCCAGTTTCCTCTAGAAACTTCCTGAGCCTCAGTTTGCTCAGAAAATGGAAATCATATTACCAACTTCAAAGGCAGGGTTGAGTGTGAAGCCATAGCAAATCTATAAAGTGCCTTAACTCACTGTCTGCCTGCCTGTCTGTCTGTTTGTCTGTCTGTCTGTCTGTCTGTCAATCTGTCTGCCTGCCTGCCTGCCTGCCTCCCCCGCTCTCTCTCTCTGTCTCTCTGTCTCTCTGTCTCTCTGTCTCTCTGTCTCTCTGTCTCTCTCTCTCTCTTTCTCTCTTTGTCTCTCTTTCTACTCATATCCTAGTTGATATCTGAAAAGAAAATCACAAATCATCATTTTGTAGAAGAAAAGAGTTTAGATGTGATCCACTTTAGTCTGGGACCACTTCAAAACTACTGCTTTCAGAATCTCACTTTTAAAATTCTGACTTGGTGGCCCTAGAGAGGGGCAAAGCCTTCTGCCTTAAGTGTGGCACTACTTAGAAGTTCTATGACCAGCCTGGAGGTGGTAGCCAACCCTCTTACCCCCAAAACACAGTATCAGCACATGTAAAGCCACCATGGGTAACACCTGTAAGCAGGTGCAAAGCCATCATGGCTTCCTGATCCTTCGTCAGAGTCAGCCACAGTGGGGCAGAAGACACCCAGGTCCTGCCCTCAGTTTGGCCCTCCTGTCACAGCGAGGAGGTTGGCAAATGGCCAGTGATGCTTACAGTGGGGGCATCCAGACCCTGGCAACCTAGTCCTCCCTGAACATTCTTGAAGGCCCTGAGCTCCAGAACCCTAAGGACACAGGATACCAGAGACTGTATTTTATCACTGAGAAGTGTTTTTTCTTGCCCTCAGCCACATGAATGCATGCATACAGAAGGTCGTGTGATTAATGGTACAGGATGACCCTAAATCCCACATTACCCAACAAAGTTGATGACCAGAGTAGACTCCACAGTGTATACCTACACACACTCTCACTGCTCACCTTAAAACCCTGTAGTTGCCTGTCATTGCTATCCTCTCTACCTGCTCATTGCTCTGGAGCCAGACTATATGCAAAATCATGAAGCTGAGTGCCCCTGTGACCTTGGGCAGGCAGTCTCTCTCCCTCCACAAGAAGTACTGCTCCCTTTCCATCTCTGAAATTACTTCACTCTCAGGTTACTTTCCACTCATGAGTATCAGCCCAAATACTACTTTCTTATCATCTTTCCCTGCCCCTCAAAGCTGTCCTGATCCCCCTGTCATAGTGCCTGTGATAGCCACTTAGCTTATTTGAATAAATGGGTGATCAAGGTGCATTTCTATGGTACCATTCGGCAAAGGGTGAAGACCACAAAAGTAACCAATGAAGACAGAATTGAAGAAAGACAGGTCCCACACCTCTTAGCATGACTGTGGTCCTGCAAGATTTTGCTTATCATGGTTATAGAGATATAGTACAGCCCACAGTTTCATCAATGCACAACGCATCCACTGGGTGACACCCCAATCTGCCCAGGGAAGGACAAGGATGTTGACCCAATATTATTTGATGTTGGGTCAAGAAAATGGAGTACCTCCTCATGAGCAAAGAACAGTTCCAGCCTTGTGGTCTTTGGCTACTTGAGTAGCCATAGCATTCCTTGGAAAGGAGGCAAGAGCTTAAATTAAGCAACTTAAGTCATGGGTAGAAAAAAAAGATTTTAGTGAGCTTTTCAATCCCTGTTATAACCAAAATAAGTTGTCTCTTGGCACACAGCACCTGGCCCATAGAAATGGCTAAAATAAAACCTGTCAGCAGTGATACTTGAGGTGAAACCAAGTCGTTCTAAATCCTCCATCTTTCTGTGGGGCCTCAGAACTGTGGAGGACTCAGTGCACACCCTCCCAAAGCATGGAGTCTGGATTCAGAGCTGGCCGTCGGTGGCCCCACCTCTGCTCCTTAAGCACTGTGCACTCCTGAATCCACTCCGCTTTTCTCATACAATGTCCAGGGCTGATGTAATAGTAAATATGGTTGTCTTTCCCTTTGTACCTCACTGCTACTCAGTGAGGCTTGTAAACTATCTTAGAAGTAAATAGGCTCCGAGCAGCATTGGTGAAACCCCCCCTAGCATCTTAGATAGTCAGTACTATTTTATGCCAAAGTTCATATCTCTATCACTGGAGAATCCTAGGAACAGAGATTTTCTGCACACAGATGCTTCCCTAAGGATTATTTTTACTTTGGACCCAGAAGAGAAAGGAAAAAGAAGGTAACTAAAGGAGGCGCCATATATGACCACTCTAGCTAAGTGACTAGAACTCTTTACAAACAGTCTACTTTAGAAATTCTAATTTTAAATAACTTGTAGGAATGGGCTAACAAATTATTCACTGTCCTGGAAAATATAGTCTTTCTGTCAAGCTCTTGAAAGGCCTGGAATGTGTTATTTGATGGTTTTCAATGAGAACCACAGGTATGGTTACAATTACATAGTCACACACACACACACACACACACACACACACACACACACACACAAATCCATGGGTGAACAGGAGTTGGAAGGTCACAAAATAATGAGCACAGGGGGAAAAGTTGTTCCAGAATCTCAGAATCGGACTAATATGGCCTCTCCTTGTGATCCTTTCTGTGCTCACCCTGGAATCCATCTTGCAGGGCCAAAGCCACCTCTGTCCCCACCATGCCAGCCCCCTCAGAAACCTCCATAATCCTCTCCATGGCCCCAGTAGCCACTCCAATGGTAGCCTCCTCTGCCACCATGACAACCATTCCATAGTTACCCCCCATACAGGAGCCTCCTAGACATCATCCTGGGCCCTTGGCTTAGGGACTTTACACTGTTTCCATTCATTTCTCCAAGAGAAGTTCATGTTCTTGCACATAGGATTAGGACATTTCCAGTCCCCAGCTTGCTGCTGTCCTCCACCACCAACCCCTCCACAGGGGAATCCTCCCAGCCACCACTAGCACTGCCACCACCTCCCCAACCTCCACTGCCCAAGAGTCCTCCCCTCCCTCAGCTTTCTTGATCATTGCCACCATTCCATTTGAAGTCTGCTCAATGGGTAGCAAATGAGACCTTAATAGAGTTCCAAGAGAATTATTGATCATCAAACCAGGCAATAGCTGCTTTAGCAGAAGGAGGGCCATCAAATGAAACTGTTGCCTCTCTCTTCAGCTTGCCAGTTTCCTGTTGTGCACAAATTAATCTTGGGTTGTCCAGTTTTCATATAGGTCTTAATAAAGACAATCTGCCTGAAGTAATCAGCTATAGACTCAACTGTAACATTCTAACCCAGGCCTTGCACAGTGGCGGTATTGTCTAAATTATCCTATTCAGAATTATAACATGATCCTTTGTATTGAGGGTCACCAAATTTACTGAAGTCACCTCATTCACTTCTGCCTATACTGCCTCTGCCTCTGCGGCCACCTCCATGACCTCTGGGTTCATAGCTACCACTACTATGGTTGCCGCCACCCCTGCCTCGACCCCCATGGTCCTGCTGACCTCCCTGATAGCCACCACCTGTACCACCACTCTGGTCCTGATTGTTATAATCACCACCACTACCATTCATGGAGGACTGATCTTCACCATAATTGCCTCCATCACCCCCTACACCACCACCACTGCTACTATCATACTGGTTCTGTTGTCTATTGCCCTGAGGGATATTATAGGAGCTTTGCTTCTGTCTATAGCTCTGTTGCTGTCCACCATAGCCAAGTTGTTGGCTGTAGCCCCCACTCTCGGGCTACCCATCACTGCTGCTCTGAAAACTGCTGCCATAACTTCCCTTGGGGCTGCTGGGAACTGGCTACTGATCTTAGCCAAGACAAGATGCCCATAAGATGACTGGAAACTCTGGCTACTGACATAGCCAGCAGTGGAGCCATAACCCTGGGGAGCTGACTGGATGCCTTAGCCTGCGTTCTGATTCTGTCCTAAGAATAACCATAGCTGCTGTGGCCATAGCATGAAGTGTCTACTGACTTGCCATAGCCACTGTAACTGCTGTCTATAGAACTGATTTCTCTGCTGGCAGAAGCCCTTTCCAGGATGGGCAGAGTTGGCCCCATAGCTTTGGCTTGTTGGATACATTTGGTTGAGGCCATGTCCATGCATGTGCACACAGGCTGACAAGCAACAAGATTCCACCACTGTACAGCACCAACTGCTCAAGAACAAAGCACAGAATGTGTCATTTAAAGTGCTAGGATGTCAGAGATAGGCAAATGCTAAGTTTGCCTGAATGTCTTTGGCCACAAAGAGACCCAGTGTCCCCCAAAACACTAAGGGAAGTAGAAATGCACTGCTATCCAGACAAAAACTTGAGCTCACAATCTTGGTTAGGCAGAACAACAGAATTGCCTCTGCCTGTGGGTGCGGTTGTACAGCTGCCACTTTACACTTACTGCGTTTTTGGTAAAAAGCAGTTTATCCCTTCAAGACAGACATGGTCTGAATTCCAGTCTTTCACAGTAGAGCTATTTCCCTCCCTTTTCTGTCTGTAGCATCTCTGTCTCTAGGCTAAGTTTGTCATTCTTAAAAGACTTTAGGAAAATAGGAAAAAAGTAAGCCCACAAATACCACTGATCATAATCCTTTAAGCTCAAAGAGCTTAAGACCTGGCTTCCAAAGCACAGTAGGCCATATGTTGACTCCATAATGAGGGTCCAACCTTCCAATCTGGGGTAGCTGAGTCCTTAGCATGTCTACCTTTTCCCAATAATCTAATGCCACGAACTCACAATTCAGGTTCTTTTCCTCATGAGACCTTTTGCAAGTGTCAAATTCTGTTGTCAGTGAGCATCCAGATCTGTTGAGAGTAAATAAGGCCTCATACAAAATAGGCCTGGAGAAAATAAGTCAAGAGCCTCAATATGCAGACATGAAATTGTGAGGCTTACTTGAAAGCCAGTGACTGACCACAGAAGGAACATATGGTGTGACTGGGAAACCAGCAGACACATAGGATCTTTTGTCATTCCTTCCACACTCTAGGCAGCAAAACAGAAGGGAGAAAGGTGTTTCTCCTGAATGCTTACACAATGTTTCATTTATGTCTCTTTAGCCAGCTTCAACTCAGAATTTTGTTACTGAGAAAGGGAGACAGAGAACAAAGGTTGGATTGTGCTACCAGCCAGCTATGCTCTACACAATGATTGGATGCCACCTCAGATTGATGAATTGCAATTCTGAGACAAAAACACCATGCTCAGTGAAGCAGAAGACTTCTTTCTCAGAGGGATTTCTAACCCAGGCTACTCAGGAGTAAACAATTACAGATGGATTAGACGTGACAGCTAGGGCATGTTGGTGCAGGTAGAAGTCAAATCCTTAGTATTCTAGGAGTTTTACCTGACTCCCTCCATCCTCCTCCAGGGCCATATTTTACTTCTCATCACACAGTTTTCCCAGCCTTCCCATAAAGGCAGAACCTCAGAGGTGTGGAGAGAAGGGAGGGGGAAATTAAAGCATGGAGAAGCAATTTTCTGCACATTATTTGATGTCAGAAAAACACACCTACATATTGCCTTGACCATATTTTTGAAAAAGCCATATCAAATATATTGTGTCAAAATGCACCTGTACTGTAACATCCTATAACTCAATGGTGTCCCAAACTTTCTGCTCAAGGAGATTATGGGGCCACAGAGGAAAGGGATTGGCAATGTATAATGTGCCTAAGGAGAGTCACCTAGAGAGCTAACTTTCAGCCTTTCACTGGCAGCAAATTGGTCAAGCAATGGCTGTGACTCATCTGTGGCTGACACTGACAAAAGCTCTATAAAATGCTATACATGGTTTCAAGGTAAATCCTGAGGGGATTTGAGTGACCTTGTCAGATACATGTTTTGTTATATAGATCTTGCTTTAACTTGGCCCTAACCATCCATCAGAAAAGTTTAACCATGAGGCATAAAAAGTAAAGCCATATTAATATGTTGAGCTGTAAAAGGCTCAAATCAACAGCTTCTGGCATTGCCAGTTCTGCTGATAACCCACTACTATTATGGAATGTTGGACTATGTATACAACTACTTTCTCTTAGTTCAATGAGAAGAAATATTTGTACCAATAGTCTTTAGGAAAGTTATCATGTCTGCATCTTGTACTCTCAACAACTATTGTTGAAGACAACAATATGCATTGTATTAATTATTGTGGTTGTCCTACTGATGTGTTTTGAAACTGTCCAATTGCTATTTATTAAAAATAATAAAATGAAAAATGAAAAAAATATGCTGATTCAGGTGGGGCATTCCACTCAAATGCAAGGCTACAATGAGAATTCCAGGAGCCACTAAACATGGGACCCATCCAGCTCCTTCTGGAATAATTGTTCATGAAGTGGCCCATGGCTATCTCTGTCGTTGGCCCTTGTCACCTAAGGAGCTTGCACAACCACTCAAAGTAAAAAAGTAAATAGTCGAAAGAGAAAAAAGAAAGAGCAAAAATACTGAGAAGCAGAGGCCTCAAACCTGGCAAGGTAGCCATGAAACGGAAACAAAGCTTGCTGAAGCTGTTCAAATATCTTCGGTCTGTTTATGACACCTGTCACCACTGAACAATAGAGGGCCCCAGAAGGTCAGAATCCTTCAAAACAGAGGGTGAAAAAAATCTTTTCATGGCCCCCCTTCAGGGCATTTAAAGCTGGCCATAAATCAATGCCTTTTATATGTGTTTCTATCATTTTAAGTAAAATTCCATTTTCATGAATTTCATTGGCCTTCAGAGTTGCTTTTTTGTGATAACAAATGTTGGTGCTGATGAATTTGTTGCTAGAAATTACTTTCCCGATCATCTAAATCCAGGTGTGAGGTGGAAGTGCTGGCATCTCTCTGAAGTGCAAGCGCACAGCAGAGCATACTCTGCCCGTCCTCTCTTCTTCCAGAGCCCCTGGCAGAGCCAGGGTTGGGCTGCCCAGTCTGGAGAAAGAGCTCATTGCTATGCATGCCCATGAGGACTTAGTCTCTTCCTCTGGACCGAAGAAGGCTTGAGGGCCATATCTTGTGCCCAAGTCCCAGGGCATCAAGTCTCACTGGTGCCAAGAGGCAGCTTTCATTCTCTCCCATCTTCATGAGCTCTTCTCCCTAGTATCTGGCACTGAGAGTCAACACATTTCAGCTGTATATAAAGTGTTTTTGCAACAGCACCTTTAAGCCAGCTCTCTCCCACCCCCTCAGCCTGATTTCATTACCTGGGCCTCTAAGGTAGAAATTCTGGAGCTACTCCTGACTTTCAACACAACTTGGCCTCAGACTTGACCTTGAGTGTCTATGCCACCTCCTCAGATGTCTAATGAAGGCACTGGACAAAGCAGCCTCTGCTTGCGGCCCCCATCCTAGCAGTCTACCTCTCCACTGAGGCTACAGAGGCCATCAGCACACAGTGAGCATGGACGCATCAACCCAGCACTAGCTCGGGGTGCTTCTATCATGGGTCTCCATTGCCGTAACCCGTTTCTCCTAAAACCCAGGGTAAAGGGCTGTATACACTGATGGTTTGAGACCTTGAGGTCTGGGCCTGCTCCAGGTGTGGGTACCCCACACTTCCTCAGCTCTGCCAGCCTTTCCACTCTGCCACTGCCTACGTTCACAGTTGATGGCCTTTCTAGATCTGCACATGGCATAGCCCAGCATCCAAGCTGCTTTCCTTCTCTTTCCTAGGTGGAATGTCTGCTCGATGAGAACCGTAATGCCTCAGATAACAGTAACAAGTTCTTGATTTTGGTCTTCGGGATAACCACGGGAGGTGGAAGAGTTACAGTGCTAGTTGTGAATCTGACCACTGCAGGTGGATTGAGGAGACTTTGAGGGAAGCTGCCTGAGTGATGCTGTGGGATGGGGCAGGGATCAGGGAGAACACAGGCCTTGCTGGAGCAGGTAAAGGGGAGCCCGCCTCCACCTTCAAGCCCCAGACTCACACCACGACTTCTACATGGATCTCACAGAACCTGTGCAGAAGTGTTTGCCACTAAGGACACCAAGGCTTGCAGAAGGGGTTACTTGCCAACAGCGCAAAGACTAGAACTTGTTTCTGCCTGGTTCCAGTGGCCTGCTGGGTGAGTTTTGCTTTTGTCTTCACACGACACTGCATAGCCCTAGTGTGTGTTTGTATTGAGCAAATTTTCTTTGTGGGCTGACAAAGATGAAGAAGTGAGGGACATGTCCTTGGAGTCAGACCTATAACTGCAGGGGGAGCACCCTAACATGGGATCAGATAGAAAGTCAAAAGGAGGTCTTTGCGGGAAGGGTGGGAACTTGCAGCAGCTGGAGTGCCCCGCGAGGTGCCAAGCTGGCACCCTCTCCATATGAGCTTCCTTCTTGCCCAAGGAGTTGCTTTTCTATTCCCACACAATTCAGACACTCATGAACAGCGTCCTCCAGCCTCCGGCTAATGCCCCACTGGTTCCTGGTATCACAAAAGTCCTCACAACCACCTCAGAAACTTGTGAAAGTGGTATGTGGCAGGATGCTGAGTGGAAAACAGAGGGAAGGAAGGAAGGGAGACTGCTTTGTCTAGTCCCTTCACTAGACACCTGGGGAGGTGGCATAAACACTCAAGGTCAAGTCTGAGGCCATATTACAAGTGAGATGCTGGAGGCATCAGGCCCCTCTCAAGGAGAAAGCTGGGTTTTGAGGGTCCCCAAAAAAGGCATCCTTTCTAGTGTGGAGCAGGCAGGACATAGGGACCCCCTTATGAGCTGCAACATAGAGCTTGGCTTCAATAGTTATTACGTGTTAAATTTTCATTGAAACTAGAGGACTGTGAGAGTGAGTAATGCTTAATTTATTTGGCCCCATGAAATATTATTTAATTTATAAATGGAATACTTGTATCCTTAAGAGCGGCTACAAAGCTGACGCCACTGCTTCACTGACCTTTGGCTGTTTCAAGTATCTATGGATGCCTGGCCCCGGACCCAGGCAGGGACTCTGATGGCTTACGCATGCATTGTCCTGGATACGCTGCGTGTAAGTGAGCGCTAAGTCTCTGAGAAGACAGAGATGAGCCACAAACACCCACCCAGCCTGTGGGCTTGCGCCGCATGTGCCGCGTGCCCACCGTGCACCAGACCTGGTCTGCTCTTGTGTGTCTTACTCATCCAGCCTTCAGTGCCCAGCAAACACCATCAATCCTCGCTGCAGGAGAAAGCTTGAGTCCTGAGCTACCATTTTAAGAGAGATTAAGTAGCTGGCAAAGCAATGAGGAAGAGCAATCGGAGAGGGGAAGACAAATGCTCTGTGCGGGCATCCCGCAAGAGGAACAAAGCCATCACGAACCTCAAGCGGCAGGGGCTCCTGTGCAAGCGGAGCCAGTGAGGGAAGCCTTCCATCATCAGCAGGACAGGCCCCAGGGCGGGCTGTAAACACCAGCCTGGGAATGTTTACTTCCTGGGAAGTGTGTCTCCTTCTGCTGGACTCTTGTCTGGGTCCAGGCATCTTTCATGGGTTGTTGCGAAAGGTAACATTCTCGCTAGGCACTTCAGTGTGGGCAGGGGACCACAGACCTGTGTTTCCTCAGCAACGCTTTCTTGTTCCTTCATCATCCTTTGCAGGCAGCAAGTCAGTGACCAACATCTCTCTGCCGCACACTGGCTAGGAGGCAGGGGTCTGTAAGTCACTCACCCGGCAGTTTCTTAGAAGCTATCTTGTGCCTGGAGAGGAAGTATCACAGAGATGCAGAGGAATAGACGATGCAGTCTTGACTGTTGATGGGCTTCTAATAAAATATTATAAGTGATCATAGACAAGGTACCTCATCCAAGGCCTCTGGACCTTAATATATGCTGTTGCTCCTCTTATAGCAGACAAGCTGCAGACAACTTTCTGTAGACTCGCATGCCGTCTCAACCTTCCAGGTCAAACTCAAATGTCACGGCCACTGAGAAGCTTCCCTGACTTCCATACTTCTGCGTCATCCACATTGTGCCTATCTTGTAGTAGGCAGCACATCACATCATCTCTAATGTTTGTACATCTCCAGGAGACAGGCAGTGCCACAGAACACAGACACACACCAAGCTCGGCCCTGACATAGAAGGGAACTAAATGGCCCTGCTGCATGAATTAATTACAAAGAAGTCCAGAAAAAGTGCAGAGATGTAGGCTAAATGTGCAAAGAAAAGAGGGTTGCAACCTGACGGTGGGTATCAAGGTCCTGAATAATGCCTTGATCAAAAGCGAAACAAAGGAGTAACTTGGTGGATGAGTTACTTTACTTTCTCTGAGCCTGTTTTCTCATCTGGTGAATGAGGTTCCTGAAGCAGCCTTACTCAAAGACTAGGTAAAAGAAAAATTGAGTTAGCACAGAGATAGGGTAACGTCTCACACTTACCAAGTGCTCAGAAAGTTGATTTTGGGTTACTCCTAAGCACTGGGATGAGAGAGGCTCTCCCTTTGTATCTTCCTATACTATTTGGATTTTTGCTCTGAGTAATTAGAAGCAAACAGAAGTAATAAAGGAGCTGTCTTGAGCTGGGTCAGGTATCACTGAGGTTTACAGTAATAGAAGATACAGTCCTGATTCCTGATGGGAGAATGGATGTCCTAATGTTCTTAAAATTAACTTAAAAATCCTGAGTAGTGTGTACAATACACACACACACACACACACACACACACACAGATGTGTTTCTAAATACGTTCTTTATTTTGCAAGAAAGTAAAGACTACTAAGGTCAAAATTTAAATGAAGGCAGGAATTCTAAGCTTCAGACAGAGCAGTGAACCTGATTACTCTTCTTGAGGAAATTTGACAGTGACATGGCAGGGAATAATGAGACCAAGAACTAAGCTTGGAAGACCCAAGGCAGACCGTCTCATAGTTGGTCTCCTAAAGTCAGTGACCCAGCAACTACATTTGCAATGTAAAAAAGAAAAAAAGAAAGAACTCAAGATAAATACCTGCCCTGCCAAGGACTCCAGGAAAAGTTCTCCATCCCCAGCCTTCATGTTAAGTTCATCAGGAAAATGTAATCTCTCCTGAGCACTTGCAGGTGAAAAGAGGTCTGCATGTGAGTGTGTAGACCAACTCGTTTGGAAAATAAGCAAATCACTATTAGGAAAATAAAAAAGAAGTAATAACAGCTAAAATGTAAAATTCAGCATACAAGTCTAAGATTGCCAGTAGACTTGCTCAAGAGAAAATCTATGACCTGGAAGATTAATCCAAAACTAATATTCAGACTATAGCAGAGACATAATGAGTTAGATTTAAGAGACAAGAGTAAGGCCCCAAAGCCAAGTTCTGGGAGAGGCTTTCTCTATTTTGAAAATATTTTGTCAATTTCCAGTACTGAAAAATTGTGGATTTTCTCTATTTCATAACATTCTATTTTACATTAAAATATAAACTATTTACTTGGAGGCTGGAGAGAGAGCTCTATGGCATAAGTTTCTGCCTGGCAAGTGGAAGGTCATGAGTTCAAACCCCAGTCCCAGAAAAACAAACAAACAAAAAAAACAACAACAACAAAAAACTATTTACTTAAAAAAATCCGTGGAAATATTCTCCTCAGTAGTCAAAATATTCCTAACAGCAATTTAAGAATTTAAAAAATTAAATTGTTCACCCATTAGGAGCTTATTTACTTTGTGCAGTTCCTGTCTTATTTTTGTCAAGATAAATTTCAATATTTATCCTGTATTTGTATTCAAGTATATATTTGAATGCAATTTTGCCATATTTGTATTCAAACATTGCAACCTGCTAAAAGGTTCAGAAGTCAAATTCTTGAAATGCATCACTGAAAATACTTTGATTAAAGATTTTCAACTAATTTTAAACAAAATATAGAAGACTCACTTACGTAACAATCAATTCTATTACTTGAGCTATTT
>PVKN010014265.1:0-19317 GCA_004027915.1 Capromys pilorides | reverse complement strand
TCTTGGTGCCTGAATGTTATTTTCAGCATTAAACCAGAAACAACTAAACTACTATTTTCTAATTTTTACCTGAAGAATTTATTTTCTTGAGAATTAAATACTCTTAGCTGAACAGTTAATGATAGAAAATATTAATATGCACCTGAAAGGGCCTTCTCTCTCTAAAATTCTTAGCAGTGCCCAACAAGTACGATTTACACTTTGCATGTGAAACATTAACACATACAGGATACTTCCCAGAGAACATTAACGGAACCATCCTTTTTAACACTCCTAATAATTTTGTAAGCAGTCAAATACCACTTTACTGGTGACCCCTACTCCGATTGCCCCAGACTCTCTCAAACAGAAATTCAGAGCTAGTTCCTAGAAATCAGAATTTTCGGCAAGCTGTTCAGGTGATTCTGAAGGCCACTATGGTAACTCAATTCCAATTCATTGATTTGTTTTATTGTTCTTAGGAAAATAGCCCAGTGCTGCTGACCGAGTGGGGCCGAGGTAGGTTGCGTTGGTCTAGGATTTTCCAGTTTCTTTGCAGTGTACTCTCCAAAGGGGAATCAAGTCGCAGGTGGTATTATTTTACCTCACTCCCTAAGTTTCTCAAATGCTGTTCTGCACAGCTGACTTATTCTAATTGGTTCCTGCTCTGAAGAGAGCATCTAGCTGCCAGCGCAGGCTGCAAAGAGGCTTGAATCCCATGCACTGGCCTCCTGGCCATCGCCGAGGTCCTAAAAGCCTGCAGAGACCACAGGCCTTTTTCAGCGGGCCGCTGTAATTACATGAAATTTACTGGACATGGAAGTACACACTGCGGGAACCTGCTGAGCCGTTCCGGTGAGCTTCGGCGCTCTATTTTGAACTACTCTGGTTGTAGTGGCTCCACTCAGAGAATCAACCATCAGCTCCTGGTGGTGCTATGCATCTATATGTTCAAAGTAAAAGATACACTCTTAGCCTCTCATTATGTTAGAGCATCATACCGTAATAGCTACCTTAGAAATAACCTTTAGTATATAATAGCATGAAAAGCAACAACAAAGGGACCCCTAAACTAAACTTCTTGCAATAAAACTATAGAATTCAAGGGAGGAGATGATGTTATTTTTACCATTTAATTACACCTAAATCATGCAGAGACGGGAGGCAAGCAGATTATGATTTTATGTCTGGAGTGAAACACACTTGACTGAAACAAAATATGCAAGAAAGAGTGGGGGAAACCCTTAACAGCAAAAGGAAAAGAAAGTGTGTGTCAACTCTCCCAATCCTGCAGACTCTCAAACTTTGCAAATTCTTTTGGTTCACCACCACCCCAACCTTAGTAATGCCCTCGTGGGTTATAAACCTCCAGCTCTTCTGGTTACCATTTCTGGGAAATTTGTGTGTGAAAATAAGTGAGGTTCCAAAGAGGCTGGAGTTTTTCCTCTGGGTAAGAGGAGGCAATAAGGGTTAGAAGACCCAGACATGGCCCCTGAGCACTGTGTGAGTTCAGTGCCAGGGATGCAGTGGCCCTCTGGGCTTTGCAAAAGGCCTTGCAGGAACAGGGCCACCACCCAGTCTCCTGATGCAGTCGACTGCTCTGTTTCAGGCCTTTCCCCTGGGTCCTGACAGTGCCTCCCAGGGCAAGGGATGCTGGGACAAAGACACAGGACAGTTTGCCATATCTTTGCAGAGCCAAAAGGAAAGAAAGATTTTGTCTTGCTTCCTTCTCCACTAAGAAGATAAGGCAGCCATGCTTTTCAAGACCACCAAGTGCCCCTTCTGTCCACTGCTTTGTCTCATACTCTTTACACTGTCCAATAAGTACACAAGCCATTAGGTTTGTAGTTAAAGGGTTGGCAATGCCTGCACCCTTGCTTTCAAATTCATTTGTACAAATGTTCCCAACACTCTCTTTAAAAGCCTTGGGCACATATTCAAAACGCACAACCCAACTAAATAAATGGCATAATCGAAGCCAAACCCACCAACGACTGGAGCTTCTTTACTAGTGGGGAAAGCCACTTTGAAAAAGCTATTTAATTACAGTATATTCTCAGAATCAGAATTCACAGAACTGAAAGTGGGTTTGTTTTATTTGTTCTATTCTGTTTCATTTTGCTTTGTTTTGTTTGTGCGATATCAGGATTTGTACCCAGGGTTTTACTCATGCTAGCCAAAGCCTTTACCACTGAGCTACCAAACAGAAAAATTTAAGTTTTGTGTTAGCATTTTATCACCAAAGCAAGATAGAGCATACAAGTAAGTGATAAAATCAGCTCCGTAAGACTCAATGAAATAAACTCTCATCTTAAGGATGTCCTTAGAGAACAGAATTTACCAGAATATTCTGTATGTATCTGCACAATATTCACAGAGAATTTCAGGATAAAGTTAGAATTTGGCAGAATTTACTCTTTGTCAAGGCCAAGGTAGTTTATATTTAGAACTAAGTTCTTGATCTTATCAGTGATTAACTTTTCATGGCCTTTGGAAGTAAATTTCATCACAGGATTCCTGTCTGTCACACTTACCCTGAAGCTGACATGATCAAAAATCAGTAGGAGCTGCTATAATAAAAGGCCATGATAAGACTGAATCTTCACCAAAGGGAAGGGTTCCAGTGTAGGGGAAAATGTTTATGTCAAGTTGATTTCTCCTTGGTATAGAAAAGAAAGCAACAGCATAAGGGAGTTCAGAATTTGGCATGAGATTGGTCCACCTAGCATAGGACAGGCTGCCCAAATCCACCTTGTGGAGCATCCAGGCAATGGGAGCATTTGGCTGTGGCCAGCCTGAGGCTCAAGCTAGCTCTGTGTGCCAGGCGTCGCGGGGGGACAAGAATGTGTCTTCCACAGGATGGCAGCCTGTGGGGTCCAGCAGTGATGCCACTGATCAGCAGCAAGGCCAACGGCTCTGGCTTCTGCTTTCCTGACAGAACAAAGTGCTCCAAGAACTCATCATGGCTCTAGCATCAACAGAAAGGTTTATAACAAGTGATACCACCTGTGCTCATGCCCTGGCCAAGCCCAAATAATTTTCTTTCCCAGGTCCCCTGAGGATGGCAAAGGGTGAGAAGCCAAAAGTGAGGATGAAAAAGAGAAGAAGGTTCCAGCGGAGCCTGCAGAGCAAATGGATCCTCCCCGTCTGCTCTTCCGGCGGCAAGGGCTGAGAGTCTGTCTTCCCTATTCTAGCGCAACTGTGTGTGATCCAATCTGCAACCTCTATCAAAATGGCTCTGTCTTGAGGAAAACAAAGAGCTCTTTGCTCATTGCTCTTCCCTCTGGTGGTTGAGTCTTCCTGTCAACCACACTGTATTATCACAATCTTTATAAAGCTGGGGACACGGAGTTTGTATTAAACAAACAATAAAGAAAACAGCTTGCTTATATAGACTAGTATTTGGAACATAATTATACTTTCCCCCACCTACTTGATGAATAAGGAAATTTTGAGCCAGGTAGTCTGCACAAAGCACTCTAGAAATGGGGGAGAATGACCCATCACCCTGAGCCGTGACCTACTTCATGGGAATCTTGTTGATCCAAAGTTCTGTTCTGTTATCACTCGCTTTCAGAAAAGTCCATAATTGTTTATTCATCTTTAATTTGAATGAAAACCATCCAGGGACAGTCCTGATTTTTCAGAAAGAACAAATTTTTCAGTACAGGAGGCAGAATCTGCCAGTACAAGGAGGAACGAGCCAAGCTGCTTTGGAGGAGCTCAGCAAGTACATTTCAATAAGGACCCAAACAAATCTTGGCAACCAATTAGAAAAACAAGTGGTTGTTGCATTAAGGAAACCCTCAAATATGAGTGCTGTCGGCGGAAAACAGAGTTACCCTCCAGCTGAAAATGTTTACTTGAAGTGAGAATTATTTTATGGAAGCCACTGCCAGTTTTGGAATACTTACAGTCTGTTCAAACTGGTCACTGTGCACAATGTTACGGCAGCAGCAAGCCCTGAGACGTCTAATCCGTCTGCACAGTGGAGCAGGTGGTAAGATTCTCCAATGAGCTGTCAGCTCCTGGAGGGCAGGAGCCATTCTATTCATCATATATCTTGCCCAGTACCTAGATCTTCCAAGAATGAGAGAATCTTTGTATACATGGCATTCTGACCTTGGGTATAAAATCTTTCCTATGTTACTGCCCCACCTATATTTTCTTCTAGCTATCATTACCAGATGTCATATTTATAAGTGACTCAGTTTATCATTTGTTTATTATCTCTTTTCCTCCACCAAAATGTAAGTTCCTTAGGGTAGCTAGAGATTGAGCAGATTTGATTTCCTGTCCACTTTCCTAGGTTAGTGTCTGACGTAACAGGTCGACTGTGAATGGGTTGACTTCAGTATGAGGGACTGCATGTTGGGGATGACTTGTGAGTGATAAAATGAATTCTTTGTGTCTCATTTCCTCCTTTCCTTATTTTAATCTAAATTATCTAAATGAAGACTGAAAACTGTACTCTGAATTCCAATCATTAGTAGCAAAAGGGGAGTAGTTGAATCTCATGAGTGTAAGTTGGGGGGAACTTGATCTGCCTGGTGTCCCATGTCCCACGCACAAGTCTATGACCTCTCAGGGTAATTTGAGAGATGAGACACAGAGAGATGAGACACAGAGAGATGAGAGCAAGCAAAATCCATTTTCCCAGAGGCCACCAGCCGCAGACTCCACATGAGCTGAGAGGCTCCCCATGTGAGCAGGGACACCTGTAGCTTTGGGACAGTACATTGAGTCCTCAAGGCCTCATTCTACACCACAAAGAGTCTTCATGAACTTCCGGGGCTTGGGGGCCCAACTACTCCTCATCTCTTGTAAAGGTCTCTACTTTTAATAAAACTTTTGAACTCAAAATAAAATTTTACTAGGATAATATAGAACGTATTTTCCTTCAGGGCACTGATCCTACACTGCCTCTATATGTGAATGACTAGTAGTCCAACACCAATTATGCCTTTCGCTTTTTACCACACCCACCTAATGACCCGTAGACCCAGTGGCCCCAGGTTCAGTGGCTTGTCCCTCTCTAGCTGGATGTGGTGGTGCGCATTTGTGGCCCCAGCACTCCAGAGGCTGAGGCAGGAAATGGTTCTGAGTTTGAGGCCATTGTGGGGTATAATGAGCTCAAGGCCAGCCTGAACTGTATAGCAACACCCTATCTCAAAAGACAGAAATCAAGAAAATAAAACCTTTAACTGTAGACTCAGACACTGTTTCTTTCTTTTCAAACCAGGATAGAGCAAGAAGTTCTTTGTTCTTTGCAGATGTTTATAAGGAATGATGACACTTGAACAGCCTTGTTTTTTCAATTTGTCAACCTGAACATCTCCAAGGAAACCTTGAATAAATAGCAAAGTGGCTTTGCTGCAGGGTTTGACTCTGGAAAATCAAAGATCTAGGGGTAGCCTTCCCATTTTTGTCCTTTCTCTCCCCTTGTATGTCCCTCAAGAATCTCATAGTCTCCACACTGAACTCAGTCCTCTCAATGCTGCTAGCCAGAGAAACACTTGGTTACCATGTTTTCCTAAAGACTCTTATCTCTCCCCTAATTCATCACAGTGGAAATTGCCCTGGAATTGAGAGAACCTAATCCTAGCCCTGTTAAGCACTGTGTGTCTTGGGTGAGCAGCTACCCCCCACCCCCATCTTTCTTTCCTTATCTGTAAAACAAAGATAATGATATTTATTTCTCAGGATTATTGTGCATACTATGTACTACCTACCGCCTACTTGAATCTTCCATGGAGAACTTGGCTCCTACGTCATGTTTGATAAATTTTGAGGAGACAATATCTAGATATTTGACCTGAACTGCCTTAGTGATTTGAAGAAAATTTCCAAAGGGTAAAAGTGGAAAACATTTTCCAAGTGGACTGTGTGGGGGAGTCTCTCAAGTGCAGCAAGACTGGCATACAGGAGTGAAGATGGAGTTGTTAGGCCCCTGGGACACCACCTTCAACCAACAGTTTACACAGATATAGTGATGATAGTCCAACATGTATGAAATGGAGGTAAAGCTAATTCTATATCTCTTTTTCTCTCTTTTATTTTTTAATGTGTTTGGTAGGGGTTTCACTATGCAGCTCAGACTTGCAGTGATCCTCCTCTGTTCAGTCTCCCCAGCATTGGGATTGCAGGTGTATGCCACCACACCTGGACTCGATGGAAGACTCAGTGCACCCTTGTGGGGGGCAGCAAGGCATGCGGTGCTAGCGATCAACCTGCGGTCCCTGTGTTTGCCTAAGCAGGTGCTTACTCCACTGAACTATCTCACCTGCCCGCTAATTCTCTTTTAAAGCTTGGGAATAACAACCTGTGACAGCAGAGGACCTGTGACCCTTGTACTAAAGCTAATTGTGTACTATAGCTAATGGCTTGTCTGGTCCCTTTAGTGGTGATGAGGAAACCTTGTGGAAGTTGTCATATAATCTCAATAAATATAACTCAAGATTAGGCGCATGACTTAGGAACTGTTCATTCTGTTCATATTATCTCAAAGAGACTGTGGTCATTGACAACTGGACTTCATGCATGAGGTGAGCATATTGGTGTGTACTTGTGGGGCTGCATAGCAGATACAGGAAGTTGACAGCTGTGACATGAACAGGTCTCTGTAGATATCATGCATATGTGCAGGTGTATATTATATACTTCCTAGTGAGCTTTACGCCATATCCTTAGCACCTCATATCCATAGTGCATCTGTAGAGGGACTAGGCAAGATGCGTTAGATTTCCAAGGAGCTGAAACCTTGACCCAGTGACTGGAGTAACTTTCTGTGTAAGCCTTAACCCCTGCAAGCTCTGATTTCCTTGAAAGGAGAAACAGTAGACCCACATCTTGTAGTTCCTATGAAACATGTGAAAAGAGAAAAACCAAACAAGAGCAAATGAGAAGAGCCCAGAGACTCATTCTGATGTTGAACCAATGAAATACCTTATCCTGCGATCCCATGCCTGGATTTCCTATGAGGCAGTAGACACCCTTCTGGATTAAGCAACATGTTGGATTTTTCTTTCATGTAGTTCTTAGAGCATCTAAGGGGAATGTCTCCTCTTTCCAGTGCCTCAGTGAGTGGACATAGTGAAGAGAATGGAACATTAGCACTGCTTGATCTTGTGTGTCTACCGCGTTGTGGGTGTCTTTTTTTATCAGTTTGTTTCGGCAGTGCAGAATGATTACACTTATCATGGGAGAATTGCACATGTCC
The DNA here is from genome assembly GCA_004027915.1 of Capromys pilorides. NCBI lineage: Eukaryota > Metazoa > Chordata > Mammalia > Rodentia > Capromyidae > Capromys > Capromys pilorides. The sequence goes on along the minus strand of PVKN010014265.1, from coordinate 12,119 downwards.
TCCTCTTCCTCCTGTCCTCTTCCTTTACATCCCACTCCCTCCCTGCTATTGTGCATCTTGTTCCCACTGGCAAAAGCTCTTTCCCCATTTTTTCTTCAATTCTCTTTTTTAAAGCCCACTTTTCCTGTCCTCTCTCCTTGCCCCTCCTGTCTATTATTTCCCTTCCCCTTTGAAAAGGCGCCCTATGCCCTACCCTCTAGCTGTTATTCTACTCTTATTTATGTCTGACATTTGTGATCTAAGACTTCTTACCAGGTTAACCTGAAATAAGAGCTTTGTAATTGTATGTGTGCACACATGAGTGTGTGTGTGTGTGTGTGTGTGTGTGTGTGCTGCTAACTAAACAACACATGAAGCGTAGATGGAAAGAATCTACTCCAGCTACTTTTACTAATAGCACACTTGGGCTATGTATTGTGGAGCAGTCATCCAGTGTAATGAGACGATGAACGTCTATGATCTACTAAACACTGGTTTCCTTTTCCCTTTCAACTCTGAAAACACATCAGGAATCTAGTTTTCTGTGGGAAAAAATGTTGTGAATCCTAACAACTCTTCCTCTATTAAGCTCCTTAGTGTAACCTTACAGGTAACCACGGGCTGCAGGCTCCACCTGAGAGCTTGCAGCGCCATCATTTCCGGGTTGCTGTTTCACTATTTGCTCCTGGCTGAAATCTAGTCAGTGAGACTTCATTCACTTATAATTCTAAGTTAATACACTCTGACCATTTAAACCTGGGGAATTTACTTGCAAAAATAACTCAGCATGTTTGCTGTTCTTTAAGACGGCAGTAAAACTTTACCCAGTGACCTGGTATCCTTTGCAAACAAAAAGTAGTTTTCAATGTTTAAATGAAGCATACAGTCTATTTGCAAACCTCTTTAAAAGTTTTAGTGTTCAAGGTCATGGCTTGATATGTGGCCTGGGTAGATTGAGCTTTACGTGTGTCCTTTTAAATGTGTGCTACTTTGTCCTTTATTAACTGTTTCACAGTTAAAGTAGTATTAGCCAAATTAGAGGAAGAAATGAGTTCTGAGCCTTGTTCCAAGAAGTCAAACATAAACCCAGGGTTCACATCTATGCTAGACTGATGATTCATTAAATGTCACTCCATCTACCTGAGTACCTGCGCATCTCATTTTTAGCTATTTTTTTTTTTTTTAGGATTTTATAAGACAGTGAAATCTAAGAGACTTTTACAGTGGCAGTTTATTTCTCCTACTGTATAGAATTTCAGAGAAACAATAAGTGAGCATATTAAATAGATCATTATATTTTAATGAGCAGATTATCTTTTGTTATGGTGATCTTTTGATTTTTTTCCAATAATAGGACAAAGAGTAGAAACTCACATGCATATCCATTTACGCAGTGATAAAAGTTTATCAGAAAAAAATGCAAAAGAACTTCCAGAGCTTAAATGGGATGTATTTCTCAGCAACTTTTCTGAAAATGATAGGCCTCACTGGCCCTTTAATTCCGTGAGCCCGGGATGCTCACAGATGAAGCTCCAGGGTCCTGGTTTCCTCCTGCACCCTTGTAAACATCACAAACAAGAGTCTGCAACCCTTCCAAGAGAGTCCACTTCTCATGTTCTTAACCATGAAGCTGAAAGAGGGTGCTGGGTAGAAACAAAGTGCTTTGGACATAACTCAACAGACTTACTGCACATTATCCACCTGAAATAGAAAGGAAAAGGAGGGCCAATCCTTTCTCAGCTGTTGACAATCTTAAGGGACATTTTGATAGCACCTGGCAGAATATAGTTCCTCTCCTTAAAGTTTAAGACAAAGTACAGCTGTTATACTGGAATAATAGCTGGCAAACAGTGCCAGATGCTACGTATTTCTCAGGAAGTCATCTCAGGGAAGTTTATGAAACCCTGTGTCTCAGTGTTCCTGAGAGCCCGGCCATTTGTAGGAGAGTGGGAGGCCATGCAGGGCTTCCACACCATGTCCTGCAGTGCAAGTGTCTTCTGAGAACAGACAATACTAGGAAGGAAATAAGACGACTACTTTATCTATTGTGTTGTCAGCTGCCTCTGTCACAGTTCAAACAAACTGGAAGACACTGGGCCAGGATGAGGGACCAGGGTGAGGGGCAAGAGCCCATAAAGATGGAAGAAGAAAAGCAAATAAAGAGGGGATGGGTGTGTGAGTTGAAGTTAGAAAGAGAAATGACCTTCTCATTTCATTCCTTCTAATTTCATTCTCTGGACTTCACAGTGCCCTTAAGGTTCACAGTACAAGAAAGAACGGCCACAGCTATGCCCGTGGTAACCGTATGGATGCTGATCCCACGCCCTCCCTGGGCTACTCTTGGTTATATTTCTTTGTTCCCTGGGCTTTGCTTGCCAGGAATGTAGAACCCCTCCTTTTCTCTGAGAAAGCACAGAGTGGAGGCCTGAGTTGCACACATTCGGGCTTCCGTAAATCAATACCCCTCTCTATATCCAGGGAGAGGCTCCAGATCCCAGGTGGCTAGAGGCTGGTGCTCTTTCTTCTTCAGCCCAGAACTAGCTCAGGTAAACAAGATCAGTTATCCACGAGAGTGGCGGCTGGCCTGGATGGAGAACGTTGCTGAAAGCTGTGTGGGTGTGGCTGTTTCTCTGATTGCACTGTGACTGAGCACTACCTGGCGTGGTGCTGGATTCGACACAGTGTGGTTGGATTGGGCTGAACTCCACACTTAATCATCGCTTCTTTCATTCACACCTTCCTAATGCATTTTCCTGCATATCTGCCCAGGGGGCCAGGTTCCCTGCAAAACCACAGGGCACCAAGCAGACCCAGCGTGGCAGTCCTGTCATGGACCTCACTGGCCACTGCACTCAGCCCTGGTTGTTTTAATTTTTGACATCTGCTGTGACAAAGGCACACTAAATTCCATCTCCCAATTATAAATTATAGACTTACTGAAATGACTTAAAATTTGTGAAAGGAAGAATACTATTTAATTTTAGTGATAGGAAACAGAACACTGGATCTTAGCGTTCTTGCTAACTGCTTTTAATTTGGCATGGTAATCTTCCACTCTTAAAGCTCATTAGACTTTCCTTCAAATTTACTCATGGAACATAAGTGAAGAGGAGCTGGACCCCATCTGGAGGCCAAGTTGACAGTCATACCTGCCCTGAGACTATTCTAACTCCCCTTGGTGAAATGTGTCAACAAGATAGGAAAGACCCCTCCAAATTATAAAAGAGTCTTTTCAGTCTCTCTTCAAGTACTAATTTTTGGTGCAAACATTTCCAGCACTCTCCTTGTGATACTGTTTCCTGGGCTGTGTGACGTGTCTGTGATATGATCTTCCAGATCACAAGGGCGGAGAGAGGCTCACTGGGGAGAAGCCGCCACGCTGTGATGGGATAAGACAGTAGCTTTTCCCTGAGCTCTGACAAATCGCATGGTAAACTATTCCAGTCACTTGCCCGGTGTTGGTGTAAGCTGGAAGTGTAGCCATGTTTATAATCACAAGCAAAGAGCATATTAATAGCAACTGTCTGAGAGAGAAGGAGCGGTGGAGATCCCTCTGGCGTTGGCTTCTTGGAGCAAGGCTCCCATCCTAGGTCAACCCTGTCTGGCACTACCTGTGGTAGTCACAGGCCACCTGCTTCTTTGTCTTTCGTGAAGGTGACGATGCAGTTCAGCATGCGATCAATTCCTGCCAAGTGGATTTAATGCCGTTAATTTTACTGAGCAAAAATCTGAACTGCACAGAGGTAGCTGTGATCGTTTAATCTGAGGAAGCGCATGAGGAGGAATGCTATTGTCACCAAGACAAGCAAGGAGTCCAGGCACTCTGCTCCTTTTTCCTCTATCAACGCATGGCATGTGCTCCTCCTCCTGAAGCTCTAGCAAGAGCCGAGTGCTCATGTGCTTCACATCACATTTCTTCAAGTACGAAATAAAAAGAACTATGACACTGTAGTACAGTTTACCTCTTTAGGCTATTGCGTTATTTCTGAGGTCATCTGGAAGCAGAGACTGGCAGCATGCTAGGCTTTTTCATAGTAATAATAATTGCAATTCTTCATTTCTGCTTTTGCTCATTCCTTTAATGTGTGTGTGTGTGTGTGTGTGTGTGTGTGTGTGTGTGTATGTGTGTCTGTTTATGTATTTGGAACACTATGCAGCTCAGACTCATAGTGATCCTCCTGTTTTCAGCCTCCTCAGTGCTGGGATTACAGGTGTGCACCACCATGCCTGGACTCAGTGGTCAGGTCAGTGCACCATGGGGTGGAGCCATGGCAACATGTGGTGTCAGGGATCAAACCCAGTCCCTGTGCTTGCCTAAGCAGCTTTGTATGCTGAGCTATCTCTCCAGTCCCCTTTAATGCATTTATTACGCACTTACTTTAGGCCTTTGGTGAAACAGAGAAGAAAGCAGACACAGTGCTTTTGCTCAAGGAGGTAAGAGACCAATGAGAGAGATTAATCCAGAGAAAGTTATATATCAGTCAAATTTGAGCAAATTTATATTAAAATTCAGTAGAAACCGAGGCTAGAGCTCAGCGGCACAGCATCTGCCAGGCAAGCACAAGGTCCTGAGTTCAATTTCTGGTATCAAAAAAAAAATTTCAATACAGTAGTTTGGTTTTAAAATAAGTTCTCCATGAATGCTTTTATTGGGTAAAGAACTGACTCCCTAGCATATTTACTTGGTAAGGGCAAACGCAGGAGGCATTACTAAAGCTACATACACTTTCTCTCTTGGACACATGATTCCTCTCCTTCAAGGGTTTCTGCAAATGATTTAGGCACAGAGGCACAGCCCCTTCAATATAAGACAATAGGAGAGAGCTTTTCCTGTGCCTCATGATGTCCTGGTTACATTTCCAGCAGTGTTCTGAACCTCAAGCCAATGGACGTCCTTTGCTAAAAGTAGGAGAACCACACAGTGCTAAGGTTGAGAGGATGACTGTTAGGGCAAAGCTCCACAAAGTCTCCAAGACTGGAGTCTTAATGACAAATATACCTGACAGAGATGCCAGCTCTGGAACCCTGAGGTTCATGTTTCAGTGGTCAACAAGAGAGCAGGTAGCATGGAAAGCAGTTTGGAAAAAGTGCATTAGAGCACGTGCCATGGGATATGATCTTCTATTCTTTCATGCTTCCTGTTATCACATCTAGAAGGAGAACCACTCAAAGAAGTATTACTGACATACTGACTAAAAGCAGAGGTGTCCTTCTCATTTTCTTTCCCCTTGATTACATCTATTTTAGAAGATCTCACCCTAAGCTTACAGTTTCGAAAGAATCTTCAACATGGTCCAAGCAATCTATCTACTTTGTGGATTGGAAAACTACAGGCCAGAATGGTGAGGTAATTTGCTTAAATTCATGTATCTTTAGAAGGAAAAGTAAAACTAAGAGCTGGGCCTTCTGATTCTCCCAAAGTAAGAAGTGATTTAAAGTTATGTAGACCAGTTTTAAATCTGTCCTCCTAATTACATCGGTCTGTTTCCTTTGTATAATGGGCCTCGCCATAGCTTACAGAGAACTTGTGAAAACTGGATGAGCAAAGGTAGCAAAGGCATCCAGCAGAGCGCCAGCCTCTCTGTAGGTGTTTACCTTTCAGCACCTTCTTCCGCAGCCTTTACCCCAGCGAACCCACTACAAGTGACTGTGGCGAAGGTATCTTACAGCATGCCTTCTGAGGTCAGCCTGAAATATCAGGCACAAGGAATGGAACCGATTGAAATCATGCAGCCACCCTTGCGTGTACTCGTACACACAGGCACACAAGCAGCACACAAACGGCACACAATGCTCACCTACATAGTATTTTTTTCCAAAGTGAAGACTCAATTGGTATTGCAAACCTCTGATGAAGATTGTAGTGATGACAGTTATGTATATGAACAGTTATGTATATGTATACCACCAACGGGGCATCTGCTCAGTGTCTGCTCTTCTGTCACTTCTATTACATATGCTAATCCTAATTCTCCCAAGGATCTTGGAGAGCACTGTGTACATGACACACTTTCAGGTGTACAGAGGCTATGGTATCCACAATCAGAAACTAGCATGAGGGCTTAGGCAAAAGTGATGGAGAATTTTCAGCTCTCTAATTTTTTTCCATGTGGATTAAGTAAGAGAGGTGATTTCTTTCTTAACATCCATTCTAGCATACATGCCTGGATGCTTAAACCAGGGGCTGTTCACCCTGGATATTCAATGGGCAGTGTTGTTAAACTTAACTTGGGTAATTAAAACATTGAACAAAAGGCATAGGCATGGATAATGTTTTCTTCCAAGAACACACCTGCTGGGAGCATGAGTAACTATCGCTGAGGTCAGACTTAATTGGATTTAGATCTAGATGAACTCTGACATGTTGATTATTCACTACGTGAGAGTAGAAGGAAGAAAATTGCTAAGGTGAGAGGTCAGGAGGATCAGCTTTTTTTCTTTCTCCCCCGTGGCTCCAAAAAGTCCTCCCTGTTGTGGATTTTCTTTTATGTAGGTTACTCATTTTCATTTTCCAACTAACTAGTGTCACCTAAATGTTCTAGTGCTAACCCTATTCCCAGCATGGATCTTGCAACAGAGTAGAACTCTACAGCAGCTAGAGTCGGTTCAATAATGGATATTAAAAGCCCACCAAAACCAAAGCAAGGAACTGGGGGGTAGCTACAGAGAATTCTCACAACTGTTTTATGTCGCAGAAGAGAAAAGAGAGTAGGCAATCCCATGGCATGACAGGACTGTTACAGTGAAGACAAGTGGGTAAATTCATAAACAAACTTTATGTATTCTATTTCATTAACTCTCATAATGATTATTTCTCATTGTTAATCACAAGTACAATTCCTGTCCCCATGTTACCAACAAAGAAACATAATCTCAGAAAAGTGAAAACATTCCTCTACTGCCACATGGCAGTAATTGGTAGTATTGTTACTCAGCCACGGTCAGCCAGCACTCTGGGAAGATGGCCCTGTTTTGAGACTGTCATGGTAGGGTAGACATGGGGTGGAATGCAGTGGGAACAACTCTCTGGAGGAGGAGGGTCCTGAATTGAAAACTTAAGGTGGAAGAAGTGTGGTTCAACTGCCTCTTGCAGTCATGTCTGTCACAGGGGCTCCAGGCACTGAAAGGATGGGCATGGCTTGTGGAAGGCACAGGAAAGTGAATGGCCAAGAAGGAAGAAGATGCTAAAAAGAGGAATCCGAATGATTCCAGGGCATGTGCTTTGAATTTACAGTGGGTTGTGAGATGAGACCACAGGCGAGGCAGGGAGCAGAAGACAGCAGACTAGACTAGGCACACTGCAGATCCTTAGTTCTGGAAAGGAAAGACACTCAGCTGATTTCCTAAAGGAAAATGAACAGTCTCTACAATGTGCACCATGACATTTATGGTAGGAAACATAAATTTTCACAGGACAAAAGGGCCCCAACCTGCTGTTTACTCCAACAGCCTCCCATAGTTTACCGGTGGTAGTTTTGTTTTATTTTGGTGAATGGTTCTTTCATCTCAGAAGGGCTTGTTGAGTGTTCGCTGTATATCAGGCTAGCTGTGGGCTCTGTAGCTAACATGGTACAGCTAAACTATAGCAGCATCCCTGGTCCACATGGTAGGGAAGAAAAGTTCTCTATGGGGGACCCCAGCAAAGACAATAAAACTCTCATCAAACCATTGAGTCAATGGCAGAAATTGCACTGTAAAAATGTAAGTGCTCTGAGAATGAGATGGAATCAACTGGAGTGACCACCATAGTGCAAGGGAAGTGGTGATTATGTTGAATAAAATGAAAACAGGAGAGCCTGTGCTTGAAGAGGAGCTGGAATAAGAAATGTGGATGAGATTGATTGATTGATTGATTGATTTTTGCGGGACCAGGATTCGAACTTGTGACCTTGCACTTGACAGGCAGGCACTTGTGCCACGGAGCTATCTCCCCAGCCCTTGCAGATGAGATTTATAATAATGATAACAGCTCCCAGTTATAGACCTTGCTCTTTCTGGTTTTGCTAGATGCTTCATTTATTTACCACCCTGAAGTACAGCTCTCACAGGAAGTCATTGTTGTTCTGCTCTTGTAGATGAGCATGAGGGTGGATAGGCATCCTCTTGCCCACGACTGTGGGCATTTCTAGGGTGCCAGACTTTTGCCACTGACACTGGGATGGTTGGTTACCTTAGAGGAAAGAGGGAGTCATGCTGACACAAGTCAAGAATAGAATTGATACTAACACATGGGGCGTGTATAACATGTATTTTCTAAAGCCAATATCTTTGTCTTCCATTACACAAATAGTGCCAATCTTTAAAAATACTAACTCTACCCATACCAATTTGTACACTTTCTACTAAAACAAACATGAAGATTTTTATCTTTCAAACCCAAACCTTCCAGGATCTTTCTCCTGTTAAATTGTTCATAGCTGCTGTCTCGACAACTAATATCCATCCACGTATGACCTAGATATCTGACTAAGAGCACCCTTCAGCACAGGAAAGGCATGTGTGTGAGAAACCTTTTTGTTTTCACTAATTCAGTTATCATCCCAAAAGTAAGTGGTAGGAAAGAACTCCAAAGAAGTTTGAGTCTACAAGGGAATAACATCTGGAAGAAACCGAAATGAAAAACTTAAAGTCCAGCTGTTTTATCCATAAGCCAAACATGCTAATATTTGGGGACATCTGGAGAGTTGATTGAACTTTTTGATATTCATACAGATGTTCAGTGTCATACAGACACAGCCATAACTACACACAGAAAAATAGGCATAATGGCATTTTGCTGGCTATGTAATTGCCATTGGGAATCTTTTCATAATGCTAATGTTTATAGACATAATGAAGCTTCACCTTGTTGGCCCCTACTGTCACAGCAATTATGTTTTATAGCATGTGGTTATTATGTTCCAGAACATATAGTCTGACCAAGATAACGATGCCATGATGTAGCTGCTATGGATTTTAAGATTAGTTGCTTTATCTTTTTTTTTTTTTTTTTTTTTTAAGTTCCATTTGGTTAAACGAACTCAGGGAGAGTGTGGAGCATTTTATTGGATTCTTCTGGTTTTCTTAACAACTAGTAAAACAGAGTTATTTAACATGCATGATTCAAAATTTAAAATGATGTCACATTCTCACTAAAGATGGTCCCCGGGCTCAATTCACTCTGCAATCAGCACCCCTCCCTTTGACTGTTGTCTGAAGCAGCTGCATTATCTGCATTTTGCCAAGTAAACAAACTCTGCACCGTGCAATAGTGTTTGTTGTTTGCTAATGTGCTGGTGGTTAGAAACTGCTTAAAAACTCTAATTATACATTTTCATATAATGCAGAGGCGGTGTGGGGTGTGTTTCACTGCTTGAAGATATACACACACAGGCAACATTTGTATTTGGTCTGGTTCACAGCAGTTATTCAGTCAGTGTTTTATAAATGACTGAAAAATAATTTTCAATCCTGAATATTATTTTCTACAACCTGGATGCTGGACTAAAGTGTATGACATTCCTCAATTATAAAATAACACACCAAAGTGGCTTTATTGTCATTGTCTTAAATGTGAATTAACAGAAGTGCAGAAATTTTAAGTAAGTTATTTTTCCCAGGTGAAACACAGCTCACATGCACCAGAAATGCTTTCTGAATCCAGGCTTGTCTAACTCTGTAACCCATGCTCTTAATCATCATATTTTCCTGCCTGTCCCTCAAATATCTCAAAATACAGTTAGAGCTTTGTTGAGGCTTCCAAGAATGGCTTGAGACAACTGTCAAACACAGGCACACACAGACAATCTTGCTCCTACTTGGATAAGTACTGCAGCAGCAAGGTGCTGGCTCCTGCACATAGGCAGAAGAAACAGGCAGGAGCCACGCAAACCTCACGTGCGCACAGTCAAAATGATTCAGTCACTAGATGGACAAAGGTTGTTTTAAGCCAAATGAAAGCTGTAAAGGAAAGTTATGCTACTGCTCTTTCCTTTTAAATCTGAACTTCTTTCTTATAGGCCTGGTCGGCTGCAAACATTGATGTGTCATAAAGAATACGTTACCTTATAAATCACATCTCTGTTGTAGGAGATTACAACATTTTTTATTGCCCATCTCAAGCTCTTGAAGTTTTGTTTCTTGAAAACCTATTCTAGTTACAAAGAGATGAGATTCTGACTTCAAAGGAAGTAGTTATGAATTCCACACTTGCCAAACACAAAACTGCCTCTCCGAGTCTTTGCTGTGGTTGATCCCTCACTCTCTTCTGCAATTTCCATTTAAGACTCGACGATACAGAACAGTCTAAGATTATCCCACCACCAACTTTAACAAGGTGTGCAAACACAGCCACCCTTTGATCTCAGGTTTTATTTTTCCTCACTGAAACTTATTGGAAGAACCATCTCAGATTGTACAATTCCACGGCTTCTGGTGAAATTAGCACAGAGTACATTAAGAAATTCATTATACAGTATTCACATTGTTCCAGTTTCAGTGTAAAACTTGGAAGAATAATTATGCTGTATGCTAATAGAATAATAAAATGGCACTGATTATGTAGTTTTTTAAAGAAAAGAATGCCTACCAAATTCTATACAAGATACATGTTAATATGCCAACATAATAGTATTTTCAATTGTATGGCATTTTACAGTCTACAGGCTACCTTCATATTTGTTATATAATAGGATGATATGATTTCGAGACTTGAAATTTTACCTTAGATACAGTTTTCTGTTTTCTCACTAACTTCAAGGTGGATAGGGTTTGGGGGCACTGTCTTGATCAAAAATAAAAAGTAACAAAGTAATACTGTTCTTTAGTTTCAAAGAGATTTCAGACAAATAAAACAAAGCAAAAAAAAAAGATGAAAAAACATTATCTCAGTCACATGAAACCAAAATTTATAAGAAGGGTTTTTGTTCAAGAGTTTCCCAATAGCACCAGACAACAGTCTAACAATTCAATCTTCTAAGATTAAGTGCTTCACCTTCAAGATTTTTTTTAATGGTTGCTTCTAACTGGTAGTTCACCTTAGTCATAAAATATCACCTCGGCAGGATGAACTAATGGTGTGTGCAAAGAAGTTTGCACTGGGAACCTCTATAAGTGCAAAGCACAGCTACGAATGCCATGTTGGAAGCAAAGTGTGTAGCAACATGCATGTTATGGTTTATGTCTAGTTGTCCCCCAAAGCCTCATGCAATCATGGGGCAGAGACTTCTAGAGTTTGAGACTTGAGTCATGATCCACTGAGATTATGTGTTTTAGTACTGATGGGACTATGGGTCTGAGTACTGCTGGGATTCCTTGACTCTTGATCCACTGGAATTACGTGTTTTAGTACTGATGGGGTTATTGGTCTGAGTACGGCTGGGATTATGGGTGTGACCTAAGGCGGATAGGCTGAGGCAGAGAGCCTGAATGCAATATAAAGAGAGACAGAGAGACAGATTCCTGTTGTTGCTCTCTGCACCCTGGTTGGTCTGTTGCCTCTGTCGCGATTGTTGCTGTTCTGCTGCCATCAACTGGATGCTCTCTGCCCTGTTCTACTCAGCCTTGGGTCAGCTGAACATGGACTGAAACCTCCAGCAACTGTGAGCTAAATAAACCTTTCCTTCCTTCATTTTGAGTGTCAGGTATTTGTCCCAACAACAAGTAAAAAGTAACTAAGACAATGCAGAAAGCACAGATTTTGGCATCAGACTGGTTGCCTTCAGGCCAAGACTATTCCATTGACTCAAAGCCTTAAGGAAGTTTTTATAACCTCTTTTTACCTTAGTCTTATCTGTATAATAGAGGTGATAACACCCATCTTTGTCAGGTTATAGTGAAGATGAAGTATAATAATGAATGTAACACACTTGTTTGTGCTCAGAATACCAGACAATTAGGTGACAGTTTGTCCATTTACTGTTAGCTGTCTTTGTTACCTTAGTTATCAAGACAAAATCCCAACAGGGTGGAGATCATGGGATGAACTACAGTGAAATAAAAAAAGATTGAAAATCTTTAGTCTAGGATAGCTACTAATATTTTGCCTGAACCTCTAATATGTTGGTGATGACCGTATATAAAACCAGAATCTGAGAGATATGGTGAAGAGTCAGAATGAGATGGGAAAGAGAGAGATAGGCAGGGAAGTGGCTTGATTTTAT
>PVKN010014264.1:0-19309 GCA_004027915.1 Capromys pilorides | reverse complement strand
CTCATTCCTGTTTTCCAGTGGGAAACTCCACCATTCTCCAAGTATTTTAAGCAAGCTTCCAACCGTAGATAACTAAAGGTATCCAACTCTGAGTACATAACATTTGGACGTTGTAACATTTTCTCAAGCATTCAGCATTGCATCCCAATGACCAAGACACTTAGAAGGTCAGTCTACACAGTAAATACATTTGCTCAAGAAATAGTTTTGAGTCCGATCCAGGTTCCAGGGATACCAATGAGACCAACAGGTCCTCTACTTTCTTGAAACTTACACTTTAATCGAAAAGATGTACTGATAACCAAGAAAACAAATGTATACTTTCATTTATACTACATTATAACAAACATATTTTTATCTATAATATAGTACATATTTAAAACAATATGTAGTAAGTAATACATAGAACTTAGAGTAATTAGTGATTTTATATTTTATGAGAAAAATATACAGATTAATTGAACAGATAGTGTTGGCAAAGGAGAAAGAGGTGACTGTTTTAGAAGTTTCTTACTGAGGAGACAATATTGCAGGGGATACTGCATGGTAAAAAAGACCAGGCTATGGGAGAAAGGGGCAAGATGTTCCTTGGGATAAATGACTTCCTTTGGTGATGGAATCAAAGTGTTCAGGAGCAGCCAGAAGACCTGGGCTGGAGAAGGGTGAGCGGAAGGGTTAGAATATGCAGTGGATTGGCAAGGCTTTTGAGTTAATGATTGTTCTTCTTGTGTAATTTATTGTGGAAGGAAAATTCCTCCCTTTTCTTCTTCACGTTCAATGTTAGTTAAGTAAGGTCAATCACATAAGCATTTTTTTAAAAAAATTCAGAACTCAATCAGAATAAATTTAGAATCTCCCTAGGTCAACAGCAGATAACTGACCACTTGCATGGCGTGTCGTTCTCTGATGCGCCACACCATGTGCAGGAGAATGAAGGTTTCATTCGTATTTTCTAAGTCAACAAACACTTATTGAGCCTTTTCAATAGACCAGCACTGTGCTAGGCCCATGATCTATTTCATCCTCAAAATATATTCCCATGATGAGGGTCAGAAGTCATCCTGCCCTGCATTTGAACAAATAGACCCAGAGCTTAAGTGACTCATCTCGGATTTTCTGCCAACGCAAGAAAGTGCCGGGATTTTCCTCCAGATTTTCCCAAACATCATGTTATACTGTTTTTCGCAGCCCTCTTTTCATCCATAATAAGTTTCTCTAGCATTTTAAAAGACAAATATCAAAATGAATAATCTACTTGGAGGTAAATAGTGGTAATTGCTGTCAGTTCCTGACAGTCAATTATTAAAGATTCAACAATGTAGGATAATTTGCTTGTAATTATGTAACTTCATAGTGGCCAAGCTGGGATAATTACTAGATTTTCTCAAATGCTCCCACTGCTATCCAAGTGGGAATCTTTGAAAATTCAAAAGCAGAAAGACATAAATTAAACCTAAGAATGAATATGAATTTCAAAGTAGTAAAGGTTAATTAGGCTGCACATAGGCTCACAAAAAGCAATAATAGCATCTAACAAAAATAAGATTCAGAGAGTGATTTTAAAGTAGAGAGGGGCAGAACATGATGAAGTAGAGGCAGCCAGCGGGTGGGTGGATGAACGCGGATGAGCAGGAAGCCTGGGACGGTCCCAAGCCAACAACACATCGGCTCTTCTGAGTATTTGACATTCCGCAGATTAGTCACTACAAACTGTTTACCGGAACACACTGTGCTGTACATTGAATGTGTGCGTATATATCTTGTGCTTTGTCTAATATGCCTCAACAAAGCACATCTTCTTTAAAAAGCCGATGAAAGAGTATATTATTTTTATGAAGATTTATTTTAAAAGAATATATTGTGTATGGCTGTTCACACAAGTCCACTGAGGCAATATCACTGAAGGAAATTGGAAAAGGAAATTCTATTACAATACTACATGCTTTACTGCGCTAATATTTTTCTTTCAATTTTAAGCTATGTGGGAAAACTGAATGATTCCAAAATCATTTGACAAAAAGCATTGAGTTTAACAGCAGAGCTAACTTCATACAGTCAAATTTTAGAAACATTTACACTGAAAAGAGCTTTGAAAGGTTATTTGTCAGCATTTCATTTGTTCAATCTCTGAATATTAAATTTTTAAAGTCTTTCTTTCTAATCCTCCAGCTCAGGTACAAAGTAATTTCCTTTACAATTATGTCATTATTTTTAGTTGTCAACTTATCATTTTTTTATTTTATATTTCATTTACAGAATTAAAGTGACTATGTAAGGTAAACAAAATCAAAGTGCTTTTCCCTTTTAGTTAAAATTATAATGGCTTGGCGTCAAACATAATTATGGAATTATTAAAATTTTTTCAATAATTTAAGATTAAGTCTCCCTGAATCTTTCAACAGTCATCTGCAGTATCTGGCCTCCTCAAAAAAGGAAAAGAGAACATGTAAGTCTACACAATGGGTTTTATGACCAGCTGGCAAATAAAATACATCCCTTCCAACCATATTTCATGGGACAAGACCCAGAGGCATTATATTAAATCAACTGCAAGAGATTAAAAAAAAAAAAGTGCTACCTTCCTGTGTGTAGGAATGGAAAACTGAATTTACTGCTATCAAGCAAGCTTCTAACATCAAGCAAAAGCATAATTATACAACATTGAAGTGCTTGGATTCCCTTCTAGAACGTAACAGTCGATATTTTATCCCATAATTCATTCATATGCACATCTACAAGGGGTTTTTTAATGTTATGTAGAAAATTCACGACCAGTTACTACAAAAGGCCTTCCCTGGAGGCATGCTGGAAAAGATAAGTGAACCCCTGACTGCATGGCTCATGGCACCCCATGAGGCAGTTTTCTTAAAGCTGATGTAGATAAAGTTCTACACACACTGAACTCATCTAGTAGCAAGCCAAGTCCGGCCACAGATAGACCGTCCCTATCCCCACTCAAGACAACCATTCTGGGGCTGTACTTAGAAAACATCACCCTAAATATCCACCCAAGCTGCTGCAGCCTCTAGTTCAAACTAGAAATATTCTTTAAAAAGACTAAAATGTGTGATGGTCCCATTCCCATCAGCGATGCCTCTAGATATGATCAGTAAAAGTAGCAAGGCAGCCTGGTCCCAGCATCAGCGCTGTGAAGAGTGCACAGGAGAGAGCTTTCAGTCCACCCTTGGGCCTATTTTCACATCATTTCCTTGCTTGTGTCCACACTAGCCAAAGTGCTTCGTGGGGAATAGAATTAAGCAGCTAATTACAACTTTCAGAATAAACTACGCAGGGCTATAATGGATTGCTGCCTCTTCAAGTAACGAGAGGCTCTGCTCAGAACGGATTCACCTGTGAGAGCGTGGCCATCGGATCTGACGGAATCTTGTAAAAGGCTTCATTGTGGAGTGTGAAGATTCAATTGTACCCACGGTACCATCCAATACTCAGACTTCAAGATTCCATGCATTTAAATCTCCACTATTTAAAAAAAGTGATTTTCCATCCAGCCATAGCTCCCTTTCTTCACTGTCAGAGCCCTTGGTTACAGCCCTTGTCAGTGCACAGGAAAGGCAATAAAAGAAAACTTGATTTTAAATTACACAGTAAATGAGTGTTTCGTTTTCCTTTCTTGATACAAATTTATCACGTTCTTACAACAAAGTGGAATATTTCTTTTAAGTCACTCTCAGTTTAAAGTAATATATTCAGTTTTGCCATCAAAAGAGATGTCAAGGATTATCTTAAGGGGCTAGGAAGATAACTCAGCAGCATAAGTCCCTACCTGGCAAATGCTAGGTCCTGAGTTCAGTCTCTGGTACCAAAAAGAAAACAGATAAATGAAATAAAAATTTTAAAGTTACTTTAAAAAGAAAAGATCGTTTTAATTAAAGAAGTGGAAATTTGCAAATGGAAAGTCCAAGCATGATAAGCTAACTCTGGAGACATGGATTTCATAAATTATGCTTAAAGACCCACAATTACTGATTTAAAGGAAAAAAGCTGGCTATGTAAGTATTTCCAGACTACTACAGGTTGGACTACTAGTTTGTAATGGTCAAGGCAAGTTAAACTAGAAATGATAGAAATGCTTGATCTTAAAAATAAGAGCCAACAGCCTCAGAAGGCGAGTGAGTGGGTGTTGTTAGCATTATTAGAGTGAATAATCCCAGGAAGGAAAATCAGAGCCATGACTGTAAATTAAACTTTGCGTTTCTTGCTGACTAAACTCTTGCTTGTTATCAAGCAAAACATCTGCTTTTTGAGGCTAAAAGTGGGATCCTGAGGGAAGCGGTGATCTTCCCCAAGATGACTTGATTAATAGTAGGCTTCCAAACGTTAGCTAGGAGACACTCTGATGAAGCCAGCAGTACTGAGTAACTGCTTCCACAAATAAGCTTGATGCACATTTTCTTTCTTTCCAGAATTGTAGACAGTAACATTCAGTGATGTTTTCTCCCTCAGGGTTCCTACATCTATAGTCATCACATAAGTTAGTGCTACATGTTACACATGTACAACACACACACACACACACATGCTCACACATGCTCACACACAGTACACATGGACACTGTGCTACAAAAACCCTGCTCCCTGCCTCCTAGAGTCTGCCAAGAAAAATCATTTGAACGTGAAGAAGTAATAAACAAATAGGTAAAGCAGCAAAGAACTAAAATCTTCACTCCGAGGAGTTAACTGTATTGCCTTCATTAAAGTAGAAATGCACAAACAAACTTCTCAAATACATACAAGCAGGCAACTGAGAGAGGGACACAATATAAAAATTCCCACCTTTCATGAAGATCAAGTGAACGGGGGAAAAAAGACCTAGTGAATGATCTCTATACAAGGTGAACAGAAGATACTTCAAGGACAAAGCAAGGTTGATCGGTTGGTTTTTTTTCAGAAATTGCCCATGGGGTTAGAGTTTTATCACATACTTCCCACCTCTGGTGTTGGTGTTCCCTTGTCTGATCTCAGCTTCTCCGATTCCTGTGTTTAGGAAGCTTTCTTTAAACTTTGACCCTCGAGAATCTATGTTCTGGATGGTCCTCGTTACGCAGAGTGACATTACATGTGAGCACCTACCCTCCCCCTGACTAAGCTTGATGAAAAGGTTCCTCTCATCACTGGAAGATGTTCAGTCCACTCTCACTGGAGAAAGGGCTTTAAATTAGGTGGAGCTGATGGCGGTTTGAAAGCGTAAACTAAGCTAGCCAATGAGATAAGGGTCAAAGGCAAGGAAATGAGAAGAGAAAGGAAAGGGAATGGGGGGAGGAGAGGAGACAGAAATTTGCTAAATTACAAAGTCTAATGAAAAAGAAATTTAAGGATGTGAATCCACACACCTGACTTCTCCTGGCTGTGTGTCTTTGAGTAGTTCTTGTCACCATCACTATTATCACAAACCTGGAATGTGCAGTGTTCACCATGACGCCAACCTTTATAAAGTTCAGCTCTTTCATGCACAATAACTTTAAAAGCAAGATTCTGCTACCCCACCTTATAAATTAACAGATTCCAAGACCTCAAATAATTGGTCCAAAATTTTACAACCATCATTATTTTAAAAGTATGTTTAAAAAAAAAAAAAAAGACCAGCCAAATAGCTCAGCAAGCAGGCATAGGGGTCAGGGATTCAATCCCAGTGACTGTCATGCCAGCCCCACCTCCGGGGCACGCTGAGATGGCAATTTGAGACTGGGCATGGTGGCCATGGTGGTGGTAATCCCAGCTTTGGGGAAGCTGTGAACAGGTGGATCACTACAAGTCCAATCTAGTAGGGAGACCTTCAACACCCTGTCCCTGTAGACCCTTCCCTAAAAAATAAATAAATAAATAAATAAATAAATAAATAAATAAATAAATAAATAAATCATGGTTGGTTTAAAACCCACCCTTTCCACACTGGTGGGATGCCTCGTAAATGTAAGTTTTCTGAAACTCATCCTCTTCGTTTAGAAAAGAACTAGCAATCTTTCTGCAGTCTCAGAGGATGCATACTAGTTGCTTATGGCACAAGAACTCCATTGCATAAAACAACTAATTTTTTCTTTCTCTTGGGTGTTTGAGGAGCCCGAGAAGTCTGCGACCCTGGCTAGGGTTGACGGGGGCAGTTCTGGCAGTGCGAGGGTATGAACGGTGGTCGGCTGGGATAGGTGGCTCTGCTCCGTGGGTCCTCTCTGCTCCAGCAGACAGGCTTGTTCCCAGGCCAGAGCATGGTTCCTAGGAAAACAGAGCCTGGAGGTCCTCTTGAAGCTCTTGTGCGTCTAGATCAGAGCTGCACATCCCTGACGCTGCCTGCTCTTAGCTGAAATAAGTCGCAACTCGGGCCCAGATGAAAAGGCTGAAGAAGGAGCCTACAGTTCCCACTGCAAATGCCATACAGCCGGGAAGGGTGAAGAAGTAGGGTCATTTCACAATCACTGCACGATAAAATATGTGGAAATGACTATCTAATCCAACCACACCACTGAGTCCTTAATTAAAATCTATTCTCATTGAGAAACACCATCACTGCTACCAATTCAAGGTCAGTTTGTTTTTGTATCTATCATGTCTTTGAGCTGAGTTTGTAGAATGAAGCTAGATAAAACCAGTCATTTTTTGTACCGTTGGGCTTTTCTTATGCAATCTGAATCCCAATGAAGTCTTCTCCTATGCATGCCCTTACTCTGAGACTCCATCTCACCTCACATTCTGTTCAACTAGAAATCTTCCAGAATTATAACTCAGCAGGAAAATACTTTCAAGCTTGGTGTCATCTATCCTCTGCCTTTCTGATATCATAAATTCAAACATTTTGTTATCGGGTATCATATTTGCTTCCTAAAGCAAAATCTCAAGTGCTACATAATAAATTCATAGAATAAAATGGCTCACAGCCACACTTCTATGTATCCCTCGGAGATTCAGTTGGGAAGAACACCAAACTAGCACCAGCCTTTCATTAAGCCATGAAATTTAAAGTGGTTTGGATAAAAAAGCTTCTAAAACCAAAAAATGCCAGGCTGGGGAGATAGCTCAGCAGTCTAAGTACCTGACCAGCAAATGCAAGGACCTGAGCTCGCTCCTCAGTACCGCATGTTGTGCCAGCCCCAGAACCCCAAGTGTGCTGTGCTGGCCCCAGTACCAGGTATTGTGGTACATGCCTATAATCCTAGCGCTGGGGGGCACTGAGACAGGTGGATCATTGTGAGCCCAAATTTGCATAGCAAGACCCTATACCAAAACAATAAATATAAAAATACAAAAAAAAAAAAAAAAAAAAAAAAAAAAAAAAAAAAAAAAAAAAAAAAAAAAGCAAGTCTACAAAAAGATGCCCATGCTTGTCACATATCATGCAGTTTCTTTAGGCCAATAGGCCTTGGTCTGGGCTGTCTGTCTCCCAAAATCACTCAGAGAGCTTTTTAAAAATCCACATGCCCAAGCTGTACCCCAAATGAATTCAGTCAGAGTCACAGGAGATGAGAGGTAGCATCAAACACTCTTTCAAGTTCCCCAAGTAACCCCATGGTTAAGAACCACTGCACAGGACACTTAGTTTTGCTGCCTATAGGTTGAGCACTGTAGTAAGATTCTAACTTATAGGAGTTTACATCTCTATTTCTATCTGAGCTACTAGCAAAATGGTTTAATTAATTTTCATTAAATTCTTCTGAAACCACGCATTGTAGAAAGAGCTTCTGGAGTCAAAGCTGCAGGACCAACCCTGATCTGTTATTTATTAGTTGTATGACTTGAAGCAAATTGTTTAACTGGTTCAGCCTCACTGAGCTTGGAATTCACACTAAATTGTATGGCATAGTAATTTCTAACTGATAAGATATTGAAAGGGTAAGTGAGATTACACAAAATGCATCCTAGTGGAAATCAACGAATATCCATTTCCTTTCCCTGAAGAACTCTTGATCAAGGTGGTTAGTGTCTTCACGCTGCAGCAGGAGGCTGGTGACACAAAGGGAAAGCTACTTCACGTGCACTGCGTGAGTCCATGCACAGTGATGGAGACCAGTTGTCTGCTTTCACGTGCATCAGAAAATCCTGCTGCTCATTACCTGGAGGCAAAACATCACTGCAGAAGTCTGCTTGCCAGAACTCATTCCAGGCAGATCCACACATCACCTGCTCTATCCAAACACATCATTGGTGGCATCTTTCCTTTCTCATCCATCAACACAATAGGGCCGATTTAGGTTGGAAACAGGGGAAAGGCCTCAGAGGGAAGCATAGCTAAGAACCCAGCCTCTGTACAGGCCTGGCTCTCCACAAAGCAAAAAACCAAAACTGACTGTAAGGCAGTGTCACCTTGGTGGCTAGCAGCCGCAAAACCATCCCTAGATAGTGAAATTATTTCCTTTGTTTCTTATAAGTTTCCTAGATGGGTTTGCCCTGGACACTTCTGCACAAAGGCGCATGATTAAATTGCTGTTGTTTTTAAAGTAGCCTAGCACCACCAACTAAATGAGCCTTTTCTCTTTCTTTGGTTTATACAGTTGGAAACAAAGAAGAGAAGAATTTATACTGTTCCAAAATATACTTTTAAATGTTTAAAACTGTTTTCTTGATCCCAGTTCATTTCTCAATTACAGAAAATCTTTATTAATTAAGATTGACTTACAGGGGCTGGGGAGATAGGTAGGCAGTCTATGCACCTGCTTGGCAAATTCAACGACCCAGGTTCAATCCCCAGTATCGCATGCCATGCAAGCCCCAGAACCCTGGCACACCTGCTGGCCAATGAAACCAGGCATGGTAGTGCACACCTGCAATCCCAGGGCTGGGGAGCCTGAGACAGGAAGATCACTACAAGTCTAAGCTGCCTAGCAAGACCCTGTACCAAATAAATAAATAAGCAAACAAAAAATAAATCAAACAAATACATTTTTAAAACTGTTTTAAAATTTAAAAAAAAAGACTGACCAAACAGAAGTAGAGCAAAAATTGTAAAAGTGTTATTGCTTAGTATATATGTGTCTAAATGCCACGCACTGAAATAGCAATGTCAAATGCCCAACCTGTGTGGCTCTCTGCCCTGTGTTAGCCTTCCTCCTTCAAGCTGTGACGTCATGGCTGTCCAATCCTCAAACTGACTCAAACAGAAGTCCTTGATTCTAATGTGGCACAGCCTGTGCTCCACTGGACTGATTCATCCGCGTGTCGGCCCTCACAGCTTCCCTAGTCTTCATTTTATTTCTTATTAAAGGATTTTCTTAAATGAGCAGATTTATGTTCCATAGCATAGGAAATACCTAACCAGTATTTAAGCTTGCGCAGAACGGAATCATTTGGGGCCAGCGAGATGGCTCAGCTATCTAAAACACCTGCTTAGGCAAGCTTAGACAACCGCAGGGACCGCAGTTCAATTCCCGGCACTACATGTTGCACCAGCCCCACCCCCAGGGCAGGCCAAGCCAGCCAAAAAAAAAAGAGAATGGAATCACTTGGATCAAAAATAGTTTGTCGTCAGTGAATGCTGTATCCTCCTCAGTCTAATATCTTAGTGAATCTGGTGCGTATCACCGCTTAAATAATCTACTTGTGTTTGCACGTTTATTGAATGTCTCCACTTCCCCCATTAAAGGTCTATAAACTATGGTCCCCAAGCCCAGGCAGCCCCACCACCCACTTCTGTAAGGTGTTTACTCACACTGTCACATACACTCATTTATGTACCATCTGCGGCTGCTGTCTGTCGCAGGGTTGAGTATTGCGAGAGCGTGGTCTGCGAAGCCAAAAATAGTTATTATCTGGCTTTTTGCAGAAAGATTTTTCAGCCCCTGCACATAGTAAAGATGACATAAATATCTGTTGCATAAGGAAGTCCTATTTCAATAAATTAATCTCAACCACCGAGCAACTTTTTCCAGTGCAGGTCCTTAGAAAAACAAGAGGAAGGCAGATGTAATATTTCATCTTATCTATAGAAAAACCTGAGTCGATCCTAAGGAACAAACCTCTATTTCTCATCTAGGGAAACCGAGCCCTGGAAATCTGATGTAAGTCTCTCCAGGCTAGCTCGAGGATAGGAGAAAACTATTCCCACAGCGGATTCTTTATTTTTCTTTAATTAACAAAGCACTCTGTGAAGTCAGTCAGTTCCCTGAAGAACCAAGGATTGGAACGTGGCATGCATAAATAGCAACTGCATTATTTGAAGCTTTCAACTCCAACTTGCTCCATAAAGTTCTTTCATTGCCACTATCCCAGGAAATGTTTGTGAATTTTGATTAGGAAATCGTGTGTGTGCACTAAAGCTCACAAACCTGGTTGAATAGGTGACTACCAACCAGGTGTGGTTGAGACAGGAGCATCGCTGCAAGTTCAATACCGACCTGAGGAGTTACAAAAGTGAGCACAAGGCCAGCTGAACTGCACAGCGAGACCCCGCCTCTAACAAAATAAAAAACAAAAATTGGGGGATACCCAAAGAGCATTCCAGTGCACACTGAACAAGCGCTCTGCCCACTACGCAGCTATCTTGACAAAGTTTCTCTAAATCTAATTTTCCAAACGAAGTACTGGCTTAAAGTTTCAGTCATGCATTTCCTCCCAAAATCTCAAGAGAGAGAATACTTCAATTCTGCAAAGTCACACTAAAAATTAGATAAAGATTGTACAGCACAGTTGACTTTCTCTGTCTCTTACTGCTACAGACTGAGAAAGAAATCCTGGGTGGTTTGGTGTCTCTGATGCATCAAAACAATTTTCCTGATATCACCATTTATTTTTCCTTAAAGTTATTTATAATTTTGTCCTTAGTAGATAAGATCAGAGATGAAAATTAGTCAGGGAACAGATGTGCTTTAGGATTATACAGCTTTAAATGCACTTTTAAAGCTCATTTCACTCCCTGAGTTTGTGCCAAGCATTTTAATGGAGAAAGCAGAGAACCTAGGGAAGCGCTCTAGGCCCCAGAAAGGGAGTCATGCTCCACAATGGAGAGAGAAAGTGAGGCAGGAGTGCACTGTCACATGCGACCTGGGAGCCTTGGTGGTCAAACCAGAATGCAGGGAGGGTGCTGGAGGGACACCTGAGCCAGACTGTCAAAGTCAGAGTGACACGTAAAAAGAGGCAGGAAGGCCCCATGCACCTGCAGTTCCCTGTTCAAAGACAAGAAATCGGAAGAGAACCAGATATGTTCTTAAGGGAGTGAACTGTTTGAAGTACTTGATAAGAGGTTAGTCTGAAACAGAAGGCTGGGGCCCTTAAGATTCTGCAGTGTAGACCCTATAACAAGCATTTTCTTGTCCTGGGTGCTGGACTAGGCAGCAAGCAAGACCCTCTAAGCTGTAATGTTACTTCAGGTGTACCTCCAACGTAGACCAGGGACCTCAGTGGCCTCCTAGCTCTAATCAATACAGAAATCTGACCTCAGTACTTGAAGAAGAAAAAAATGTCTAGTCTCATTTCAAACACTTCCAGTGACAAAAAAAAAAAAAAAAAAAAAAAAAAAAAAAAAAAAAAAAAAAACCCTCACTGTCTCACAAAGAAGCTGTTTGGAAAGTTCTCTCTGTTGAATTGAAAACAGTGTCCCTGTGTAACTTCTTCCAGACTTCAGGAAAACTTGGGTCAACAACTTTCCCCCAAAGAAAGGCTCAAGTCACAGTAACGTGACCCCAAAACCACATTTAAAAAATCACGTGATCTAAACTGACCACAACACTGAGTAGACCAGAACTGCATTCCCAGGTGCTATTCACTTCAGTCTCCCCCAGAGACCTAGACTTGCCCCGACCACAGGTCTTCTGAATCAGAACACGCGCCCTACAGTGCCTGTACACCTGAAGCTTCTAGACCCAATAAGCAAAGATTACAGGCACTGAACCAAGTAAGACAGAGAAGCCAAGCCACAGAACTCCACGTCAGGCACCAAAGAAAAGTCTGGAAGCAGCACAGTTATGGTGCAGTGGTTCAGCTTGATGGCTCATGTCCACAGGGCATGAGGACCTTTGTACGACATCACAGAAATGACCACAAGGGACTTCAAGCTACAGACAAGATAGGAATAATTCCAATCCCAGAGTGAGAAAACACAATGCTATTCTGTTCTGGAGAAAAGACAGAATGACTCAACTCCTATGTTGCTTTCTGCTTTGACTCATACAGAAGTAACGCTGATCATATGGAGCAGAACATGCACTGTCAATAAAAACAATGACACAGAATGGAAGCCAGGGTGGATGAGAAAACAGTGAGATCCTGTAGCTGCTGTTTTATGTTATTTCAAGGTCCTGACCCTGATTAATTGATTCCAAGAAACAGCAAGGACTCACAGATGTTATCCAAGCCCCAGAGCCACAAATCTAGTGGTGTGAAATCACAGACAGGGAAAGCAGAACCGAAGACTACAGCATGCCTGACACCATCTCAGCCACCACAAGGAGAAATCACTGCATTCTGTGAAAATGCAAAGCATAGCAAGTTAAGCCCACAGTGCAAATAAATAAACACAAGAGACTTAGAAGTTCGTGGTGGGAGAGAAGAGGATGGGGACCCCGGACAAACACATACAGAGAGTAGCTCAGTGTGGGTGGGACAAACAAGGCATTGATGAGAACAACCTGTGCTCCCCCTGCCAGAGACTGACCTAGCTTTCAATCCTCAGACTTAGCCTAAGAAATGGATCCTATTATTATCCCACTTTCCAGGCAAAACAACCGAGGCACAGGCTTAAAGTCTTAAAATTGTCAAGGACAGAGCCAGGGTTGGAGCCACTATCCAGTGCAAAGGACTTTGGAGTAACCTTTGAGGGAGAAACAGAAATTTTGGGCAAAGTGGACGGATTAATAAAAACTAGATGAGACTGAGGTAGGGAATGATGAGACAGGGGCCAGCCATGAAGACAAAGCTCTGTAACGGCCTTTTATGTAATTCTAAGAATGACGGTGTCTTATTATATTCAAAGATGAAACCTTAAAATCATAGCTTTGGGACACTTTGATCCCATTTCAAACAGTACCTCTTGGGGCTGTGATCGACTGTTGGGACAGCAGTCTGGGAACTGCAGTGCCACCTGGAAGATGAGGCAAAATAATGGAATCCATCAGTTCTCTCTTTCCCCTCCCGTATCATGCTGTGTATGCCTCCGTTACAACACTTGCTATATTATGTTTAGGAAGTTAATTCCTATTTTACCTCCCAACAAGATGGTGTATTCCTAGAAAACAGGGCCATGTCTTATCTGAATTCTGAGCCCTGAGATCCACAAGGGATGGGAAGTTGGGAAGTTCACACCGCACTGGGTAATCACTATTCCACTATGAACCAGTCCTCTCAGCTCCAAATCCCAACACCGTCGACACCTTCGCAAACCCAACTCTGCACACATGTTGGATCTTGGTTGGGCAATATTTATTCAAAGTTATGTATCAGACCTGTTTTTAAAGCTGTAACCAAAGCTTCAGTCTCATCAGTGGGTAACTACTGTTACACCAGCCAACTTCCTGCCCAGCCTTGAAACTTAAGGTACATTCATCTTGGGTGTTTAGTTTGTAAACAAGAGTAGCACTTGCTTTCTCTCATGACCGGGATCCATCAATATTATCTGCGTGCATGTCTGAAATTTTGTCCAGAAGCACCTTGCCTATCCTCATCTGATTTTAGGCCCAAATAAATTTACATGGCCTTTCAGAATAAATTGGATGTTGGTTTCTCACAAGAAAAGAAAGCGCTAGAGTAAAGACATAAAAAGTAAATTCCAAAAGCAAACTTTCCATTAAGCACAAAATGTGAACACTGATAGGAATTTTTCACTTGGACTAAAACTTGAGTCTCCAGGTTCCCAGACCAGTTAAAGTGATCAACTGTCCGTCACCCAAGTCCAGTGCACACCTCACTCATGCAGGGCTTTCTCTATCAGTCTGATAAAATGTTACTGATTCTGCCTCAAATATTTAATCCCAGCAAGAGTTCAGTGATAAGAAATGGAGCTTGACAGTTGTTGCACTGCTGTGTCCCCTCAAAAAGAGCAAAATCCTATTCACTAAGAGCACATAGAAGATCAAAACCAGAGCCTCAAGAATCACTATGAATTTTTTTAAAGACTTTGCAAGTCTTTCAATAGTTAGATATTTAAGAATCCAAAAGGAAAAAGAATATCATGGAAGTGAGCAATACGCAGCCAGCCCTGTTAAGTAATGAACTATTATGTTGTGTCCAAACTCGTCAAGTTGTTGTTGCTAGGAGAATAAGGTCACAGAGGGCTCAAAGACTCGGGCCAATTAGTTATGTTGAGTGGGTTCAGAATGCACCATTACTCAAGGGGGCTCCTCTGACTCTGTAGTTAGCCTACAGTTCCTATGATTCCAGGGAAGGCTTTCGAGTGTGTGCTTAAACTCATGCAGCATTTCCCACAAAAGGGACTTAGAATGGTATTTCCAGCACTTTGAGAAGATGTGATATTCTGATCAACCACTACAGGAGATGAGCATTGCTTCTGGTGGTGAGTAGGTCTGGTGGGAAAGGGGCTGGAGAGACCAAGAACCCGTGGTACTGTGAGTGTAATTCTGTGGTCTTACAGCCAGGGGATGCACAGAGCTTCAGCTTCCTCATTCCAGTCCTGAAGCAATGCTTGTCTCCTGTAGTGGTTGACCAGTTGTGCCCACTTCGAAACTTAAAACTTTAAGTCAGTTCAGCAATTCTCACCCTAAGGCATGGAAGCCTCACCTTAGAATGACTTATTAAAGGATGCAGAGGGGAATTAAGGAAGGATGGAAGGCTTTTCTTAGAGGAGCTCCAGGCTTCCGTCTTCACAGTCCGCTTGACTGTCAACTCCTGGTTTCTAGCATAGACTCTTCCAGTGTAGACTCATCAGCCTTCTGTTGCAGACCCGTTGGCCTCCTAACGTGAACTTGCACAGAACACTGCAGTGAGCTCCAACACCTTGGACTAAATCCTTCAGTCTCTGGTGTGCAGATGCCCTCAGCCTGCTTTCTCATCCGACTCTGTGGCTGACCATGGTAAGCCAATCTTGTAATTTCTTATACATTTGTACACCTTGTGTTGCATCTATTCCTCTAGTAAAACCCTGGCTGATACATCTCCCATGTTCTGAAAAGGCTGGATTTTGTAGAATTGTATGTCTTTCTCTGTTCATAAATCAGACAAATCTTGTGATCAAAAGAGGCAAGTCCGATCAAAAACAAAGAAAATTTACCTTGTAATTAAAAGGGAAAATGGTTGGCATAGTCACCCAAGCTACACATGTTAATTGAAAAGATAAACCAAATAGCACATTTTCTATTACAGCCAGCTGCTGACAAACTCTAACACACAAGACTCTTAATTTGATCTGTAATATAAAAATCTTCTCCCCAACAATGGGAATGAACATCCTTATCCCAGTTCTCACAGTCCAAAAGGACAAAAGACCATTACCCCATTACTGCTGTAGCCCCAGGACAAAACTCCACTGCCCCACTAAAAGAAGTCCCCTGGATATTAACACCTTTTGGAGAAACATGAGAGAAAGTTATAATGTACCAACTAACAGGAATGAAAACCTGGCATATGTATACATCCCTGAAAACAACTTCTGACCTTCAGCTTTGTTCTTCTTTTATTTGCTCCTTTAAAAACTAAGCAAAAAAAAAAAAAAAAAAGGAAAGAAAGAACCTTCTAGTACTTTCAACTGGAAAATTAACGTTTCAGATTTCTCTCCCTCACCAGGACGATGATAATCTGGTTTTCTTCCCTCTTGCCTGGTTGAAATCAGTAAAGAACATCAAGCACATGTTCTAAGACATTTTACAAGACAAATTTACTATTGAAAAAGGCAGGCCTACAGCATCCAAAGGTTTCCAAGTCCTTGCTATTAAGAAATTCTCTTGAGTCCTTGAAGCTTTCACTGTCCTTGAATCATCTAAGCAGGAAGTCCTCAGACTTTGGGGATTGAGAACTGGAAGTTTCCTTTACAGAGTTTCCATCCTTGTGTGCATACATACAGGTATGCATATGCGTGTGTGTGTGTGTGTGTATGTGTGTGTGTGTGTGTGTATTTGTCAATTGCTTTTGCCTCTGGGGAGAACCTTCTCTGTCATCACCCAGTGCTTCACTGTCCACAGTGAGACCTTCCTTGCTGCTTTTCTGTTTGCTGAAACAAAATACCCACCCAAAGTGAAAAGAAAACAGACTCATTCTGGCTCACAGTTTATAAAGCTTTCAATTCCTAGTTGGCTGGCTCCAAGGCAGGGTGGCATGGCAGAGGGGCACTGGAGAAGAGCAACAGCTCATGGAAGGTGAAGACAGGAGGGCAGCAAAGCAGCAAAGTAGCCAGGGACAACAGCAGCCTCCTCTTTCTATCCTGGTCCCTTAAATTCTCTCCAGGCTACTCTCCCTAACAGCAGGTAGCACTCGCATCCAGGACGGGGTACCATAGTCCCGCCAGTGCACCATGAATCAACCCCAGCATCACATCCTTGGCCTCAGCAACACACACCTGAGATCCAGCCACCTCTCTGGAAAGCCCCACCTGCGACCACATGAGGCCTTCGGGGACACCTAGACATGAGCTCTAATAGTCACCCTGGTGGAGAAGAGTCCTCTTCTTCATCCAGAGTTCCTGCAGGTTCTAATATTGCATAGAAATATCACATGACTCTTTTAAAAATAGTGTTTAAGAGTTATTTTTTATATTTTACTTATGTTTTTTTTAATTCACTTTAGTGAGAAAAAAAGATAAAATAGCAATGAAATAGTTTCAATACAGGTTAGAAGGACAGTTACAATAATTAATACATTGCAACAGTGTTGTCTTTGTAGTAGTTACTCAGAGGACAAGATGCAGACATGATATCTTGTCTGTGGAGTTATACTTAGGACTAGAATTTATTACAAAACCTAACTGAAAGCAAAGCAATATAGGGAGACTTCATACACTTTTAATAATGGAAGTGCTGACATTCACAAAATGATTATGATTTTAGCCGGGTGTGGTTGCGCACGCCAGTAATCCCAGCACTGGGAGGCTGAGGCACGAGGATTGGTGCAAGTTCGAGATCAGCCTGGGCTACAAAAGTGAGCTCAAGGCCATCTTGAACTGCATAGGGAGACCCTGTCTCAAAAAACAAAAATGATTATGATTTTGTATGATTTCCTGACAAATGTTGGAGATGATGAGTAACCTAAATGTCTGAGTTGATTATTACACCATGTGTAAACATATAGAAGCATCATACATAAAGATGTGTTATTGTGAGCTGTTATGTAAAAATAGGTTTTTTTGCATAAAAAAATGTTCATCTCTAAAAGAGCTCACATCAAAGCTCTTGAAGACAAGTTCTCTGCTGTGCACAGTTTTCTTCTCATGGCTCAGGCAAGAGGATCATAAGTTTGATACCAGCCTGAGCAACTTAACAACACTGTGTCTAAAAATTAAATACAATCGATAGATAGATAGATAGATAGATAGATAGATAGATAGATAGATAGATAGATAGACAGACAGACAGACAGACAGACAGGCAGACAGACAGACAGACAGGTGGGCAGACAGACAGGTGTGCAGACGGACAGACTGTCAGGCTGGGAAAATAAATTCAATCCTCACTGATACCAAGAGGTTTGAATATGCTGTCGATGTTATCATGGACTACTGTGCTTCTATAGCCCTTCCAAGGCTGACACCCTGCCTAAGTCCCTTGTATATGAGACAACCCGACACCAATACAGAAGGGAACCTGACAGGGGAGGGAGAGGGAGGCAGATGTGGAGCTCCTGTCCTCTGGGTGGCACTAGCTGGTCCAGCAACCCAAACCCAGGCCCTGGTCACTAGCTCCTGTCTCCTGCTCTGTGTGCTCATTTTTAACCGCACACCCTCAAGGTGGCAGAGGAAATCGAACAAGATAAAATCAAAGTAATCATTGCTGCTGCTTTGAACAGCACAGATAGAAGACTTAGTACATGAGAGAAGCCGAGTATCTACAACAAGGATTTAGGATTATATGTGAAATTTCAATTATCCACGCTAAACCTATGTCTTTCTAGTTGACTGCTGTCTAGTCTCCAGGAAAGATAACCCGCTCTCCTCAGGGTCGTGATCCCCAAAGCTCAAAGCCCTCGTTCTGATGACTTGTGAAAATATTGAATCACAGGCTTATTTTCGAAGCAAAGAAACAATCTGAGTGGGAGCTCAGACTCCCAGTTCTGGACAAAAATCTAACTCCCAACTCTGCACAGTAAGCACCAGTCTAGCCTCCCTTATTCCATTCTCTCTATCCTCTAGCTCAGTCTCTCCTTCTACTTTGGATCAGATACCCTGAGTTGAGTGTACAGCTGTACAAAATCCTATGGATGAGCCAGCAAGATAGCTCAGTTGACTAAGCTCCTGCTTAAGCAAATGCAGGCACTGGCATTCGATCCCCAGTACCACATATGGTGCCTGCCCCACACTCAGGCGTGGCACACACCTGTATTCCCAGTGCTAGAGAGGCTGAAAACAGGAGGATCAATAGGAGTCTGACCTGCATAGTGAAACCTCGTACAAAAAAAAAAAAAAATCCTCCAGATGATATTTTAAGCCAAAAAGAGAGAGGGGGGGGGTACTTGATGTCACCAAGCAATGTCTTCAAAGGTAAGAGGGTTTTAGGTAAGAAGCCATCAACCTTTAAAGCAAAGATATATGAACACCAGCTAACTAGGGGCTGGTGTGAATAGCTCTTCAACAGCAGACATGAAATTCTTGAATCACAAATCAACATTTATCCTGACCCATTAGATTTCAAAGAGATCAATTAAATAGAAAACCAAGATGTCACTGACAATGAGAAACACTGCAGTCTTATAAATCTTTATGGGCATGTATAGCATCAATAAATCATGTCTCACAACTGCATGCCAGTGTCAGAGTAAAGGAGAAGAGGGCTGGTTATTGCTTAGGTCTGGGAGTGAAAGAAAGACTCAAAAACTCTCCTCACGCTGGCTCCGCATCTGTAGCCTCTCTCAAATGATATCAGGTGGTTGAAGGAGGCTGCACAAAAGGCCTAGCCTAGAGGTCAAAGCTGGATCAGGATGTTCCAGTGCTGATGGGATTACAGACACCCTCTCCCTGTCCTGCTAGGATCTCCAGAAGCCAATCATCTGGAAAGAATATAAAGAATTTCATATTATCATAAAATCTGAGAAACCACTAGCTGTGAAAGGCACTCTGGCTTTTGCAATAAAATATTAAAGAATAATGTATGGCAAATATAAAATTTGGATGATCCCATATGTATCTCAGTTTCAGAGCTACTAACATGTACAGGAAACAACACATCTTGGAATCAGCAGAATACACCCATATCAACTGGGATTGGCATTACTAAGG
>PVKN010014263.1:0-19323 GCA_004027915.1 Capromys pilorides | reverse complement strand
TGTGCTTCTTAGCTTCAGAGCAGTCACAGTGGTCCCTGTCACCGAAAATCTCATTTCTCTGCCATTTCCTATTTTTCTCTCTAATTTACTACTGGCTTTTGCTTTCTTTTTTATCACCTGTCTCCTCTAATTTCAGTTTTGATGAACTTCTATAACAGAGCCTGCAATAATCCTTTAGTACCAGTGTGAGTTAAACGTTCCTTCCCTGGGCTTCACCCCCAAGCAGTTACCACTAATTCTCACTGATCTATTATTTTCAGAAATTAACACAGAAAATTTCAGAAAATTAACACAGAAGAAAAACGGTTAATTTTCTTCATCGCTTCGTCTTCACCAAAATGCCTAATATGAAGAATATGCCCAATAAATGATGTAGGAGTTACTATGGAATAAATGCTCTGTAATTATATTATACAACTTAGAGAAAGACACAGTGAACGCTAAAAAACATGTTTCCCCTGCACTAAACACTGAGCAAAGAAATAAATACAAGCAGTACTCATTTACTTTCCTTCCAGTGTCCATGAAGTAATGAATAGGAAAACAAATACTGAAGTTCTAATCCCTACTGTCTGCTTAAAAAAAAAAATATCAGGTGCATCAAAGTTGACCCATGTTAATCTCCTTAACAGTACATCACTAATATGACAGATATGAAGTTACCATTGTGAGAGTCAAGCACACAGACCACAGAATAAAACAAATAAACAATGGCATTAAGACCTTGGCCATGACAACTTAGTTGGGCTGACTTCGATATGAAAATCGAATTCTAAGGTCTGCTCTCTAGTATACTAACTTCAGATATTTCCTCAGTTTAAATGTGATATTCTTAAGTGTTCCTCAAATTTAATATCCACACTAGGCACATTATTTCTCCACAAGGAAACTAGATAAAATTCTGGTTCTTTTATATCATGAGATTAAACACCTTCTGCAGTACAAGAGGGAACTCTAAATGGTGTGTATTTTCTTATAGTTTGGTTCCCTGTTCCTTTGACACCAAAGGATGCCTGGCAGGCAGACAGGGCAGCCTTGCACTGTCAAGGCTGAGGGCGTTGTTTTTGTTCAATCTCCTGGAGGTGGGCATGTTAGGCAGGTACCCACGCCCTCTCAGACACAGGAGTGAATTAAAAGTGGATTTAAAGAGCACCAAGTAGTGATAAACTGCAGTGCCTAGAGGAATAAATTCACTGTCTAGACACCTGTTAGACTGCTGAGGGAGGAACTGAGAAAGGAGTAAAATTCATTATATACTGGCAAACAAACAAGTATGCAATTTCTTTATTCTTATTAAATTACAAATAATTCATAAAATCAAGACTAGACACCTCGCTTAAATATCTTAAATTGTAATGTCAAGGAAAAGTGCAGAGTTAGAATCACACCACAGAAAGAGTGTGCTGGGAGTTTAAACTTCAAGCATGATGCACTCCTAGAAGTACATGGAGAAGAGGCTGCGGGGGTCAGCTGATCTGAGGGGCAGCTGGTACCTGAGTCCCTCTGCAGCACTGGCCTTTGGAGTTGCTCACCCTGTGCTCTTGCAAGCAGCACAGTTCTTGATGCTCCTCAACTGAAGGGACTTTTGAGAGTGGCTGCACACAACCCAATCTCCTCCTCCTAAGCCTGGTGGTCCTGGGCCAGGGTCTCCTAGGTCTTCTTAGGACTTAGAATGGGACAAATGCTATGAAATGTACTGTGGCATTTGTAGTCCATCCAGCCCAGAGTTATGTCTGGGCCATGAAATCAAAAGCAACTGGATGGGGAAATTCACCACCATTGTTTAGAGGATCCTCTTAGGGCCTGGAAAAAGGTAAGAGAACATCACTGCCCTGGCATGCTGAATCTTTCTACTCGTTTAGCTTCTTTTCCCAACCAACTCACACTTCTTTTTAAAAATTTCTTATTTAGGGCCTGAAAGATATCTTAGCAGCATAAGAGCCTGCCTAGCCATCACAAGGTCTTGAGTTTGATCATCAGCATGAAAAATGATAGAAGCAATTTTAAAAAGTTATTCGCTTATTTTTAACTGATAGTTGTTTATACTGTGTACATGTTTTGAAATATGAGCGGGATGGTTGATCAAGCACTAGCTCATGTGTTTATACTTCTTATGAGAACCCTTTAAACCTGTGCTTAGCAATTTTCAAGAATATGATGCATTAATATTAATTGTAGTCACCATTTATACTTAAAAATCTCTTGAACGTAATCCTCCTGTCTCACTGAAATTTTGTGTCCTTTGAAATTCTATTCCACCACCCTCATCCTTTGAAGTGCATTTCTTGAAATCTGTTTCTCGACTAGCATTATGCTAAGTGTTCTTCCCTCTTGTAGGATATTATTAAAATTCAACGCTGGAGCACATTTTAGTATTCCTATTTAATCTTTTTGCATTTCGTGCAGTGGCACTTGCGTTCTTACTAGATAAGTGATCTCAAGATAGCCACATAACTTTTTAAGACTCCAGGACTTTCTTAAAAAAAAAAATCGGAAAGGTCACACTTAACACCCAACATTGCTGTTACTGAAGCTCAGCAAAGCTAGTCACATAAAGTCCACATGTGCATATGACTTACAATAAGGTTTGCAAGAGTAAATAGGTTTTAAAACCCAACAAAAGCCCAGGTCCAGTATAGCCTTGCTGAGAAAACACAAAGTAATATACAGCAGAGAGCTTACACAGGTAAGCAGCATGCTAGCAAGCAAAGCACACGGAAACACTGTCTCAGAGAAAAGCACACATTTTTATTTTTATTTTTAAAGAGTACAAAACAGTTTTTAAAAACCCTTCGAAACATCACAAACTTTCATTAAACAAAGCAATAGGAATTCAACAATGATTGTTGTATTGCATAATGTTATCTTCAAATTTGTTGCCTAGGTTACCAGATGTAAACCTGCAAAATTGATAAGAAAAAATAAATTGTAAGAAAGCAAAAAGAAAAAAATATTATTAATTAAAAAATTGTAGCAGTAGCTGCTCCTTTCAATAGACCAGCAGAAAGCAGCAGTCCAATTCTCCAAGCTACCTTGCACATGAATAGATCCCTTTTCCCTTCTGTCTTTTGTCCTTCTCCCCATCCCAGGTTTCCCTTCCTACTGAACAGATTTTTTCTCTTTCATAATATCTATTGTATCCTTCAGATTTGATGTACTCTTCCACGTTCTCACACCAGCCAGACAGTACAGTGTTTGCACACACGGGTCTGGTATACTTTGCTTACCAGTAAGCATATATTTTTAATGCACATCACAAGCAAAGGCAGGATTCTCACAGCATTTGCTAGGTTTCTATTACCTTGAGTCAGGGACGGGTCAGTGCAGAAGCAGCAGGGCCCTTTGAGTTCTTACATTTACTAAAGTCTTGAGTCTGCATAGCAGAAAGTATAGGAACCTTCCTCACAGGGCATGCTCAAAGTGGAATACCCCTGCCCAAGAAACAGCTCTGCCTTCTCAGGCTCTTTTTTTTGCAAAAGATGGGAAAGCAACAGTGATCAGTCTTGGTCCTCTGACTTCTCAGACAAAAATGCCAGCATCCACTGAGTGCCTACTACTTGTCACTTGTAAATGTGCAACCTTTTCTTCAGATGTCACTGTAGGTCCAGCATAGCCTTGCTGAGAAAACACGGAGTAATCTACAGCCTATGAGAGCCTTAGCTTCTGAGAGCACTGAGGCTCTTGGATTCCAAGCCATGGACAGCACAGCTACTCAGGCAGAGTGGGGTTTACACTCTCATCTTTCTGATTCCAACCTAAATGCTTAGTCCCTATTTTGGACAACCTCACTGTTTTATTCCAGAACAAATGGAAAATTCTAAAGTGGTCACTCAGTGTAGTTTATGGTAAATCCTGTTTTTAGACTGCTTCTTCCAATGTAAAATTATACAGAGGAAGAAAAAGTGGCAAATTAAACGAAATCACAGGATTGAGAGAGCAGGAGAAAAGACTACAATTTAGAAAAAAAAAAAATGGCAAAATGAGACAACAATGCTAACTAATCCCAGTCGCGAAGGATTGTTAGCAGGACTGATGAAGTAAATAATATGGGCTCTGCAGTGTTCCTCGGAGGAACAGGCTTTAACCATGGCCGCTTTCCTCTTGAAAAGAGAATTAAATAAACGTTGATTGTTTGTTTAACTAGCGCAACGTGACCTTTACTGCTAGTGATTTCTTTTCTTTCTGTAAAAGGCAGGGCCCCAGAGATCACAGGGCATCTCCAACATGTGGAGTTTCCCTGATTTGCGTTGTGGGGTCCCCAGGAAAGCATCTTGGTCCCAGACGGCCTCGCCCAGGCAAGCATGCAGCGTGCATGGGAGAAGCAAAGGGCTGGGTGCCATGGCATTTGTTTTCCATTGAGTAGGATTAGAGATTCTGACATGAATGATTAATCACCACATTGCAGACGCTGACGAACACAGGAAGTAGTCCACGCGGACTGGAAGGGGTGCGCAATCTATTCCAAACAGCTGCTGGGTGTTCCTGGCCCTTCTGCTGGCCCTGCGCTTGCTTTAGGTTTCTTACCCCTGTTGCTCTCCAAATTTTCTCTCATTCTCTACTAATTTATTCTCTCTCTCTCTCTCTCTCTCTCTCTCTCTCTCTCTCTCTCTCCCCTCCCTTTCTCCGTTCTTCCTTCTCTCTCCCCCCCCTTTCTCCGTTCTTCCTTCTCTCCCTCCCTCCCTCCCTTTCTCTCCCTCTGTGCCTCTTTTTCTTTTCCTCTCAGCCTGTCTTTGTAGCCTTTGATTCTCTCTTTCTCTCTTCCTTTCTCCCTTGCTACCTCTCTTTTGTCCTACACCCTAAGGAGCACAAGGGCTTCCTACTGAGGGTCAATAAGCAACACTGGCATCATTTGTAGAAAAACAGATGCGTTTTAAGATCATCATGTGAAGTTAAATAAATCAGACACAAAAGGTCCAGTATCAAGTGGTTTCTCCTGTACGAGAAACCCCAAGTATAAATGATTTAAAGAACAAAATAAAAGATAGATGATAAGAAGCAGAGAGGTGGACTTTAAGGAAATGGGAGAGGAACTGAGAAGGAGCAGAGGTGGAAAGAAAGGGAGGGAAGCGAAAAATAGAATGAAAATGTGATACATCCACAGTATGTACATGTATCAATTTGAGATCAAGACAAAAGGTGTCTTTATTATTTATTGAAAATATATGCTAAGAAATAAGACAGAGCATCTCAAAGCAATGGATAAAATTTCTGTTTCTCTCCTCACATCACTATTGGCTATGTAGCCTTCGTACAACTGAGGTCAAGAACAGAAACAGAATCCTACAAAGTGACAGTGCATGTACGAGGCCACGTAAGAACCCCAGAAGTAGGACCAGATGTGTGTGTTTAGATGGCAGAAGGTCTGAGGGCTTTGAGCAATTCCCGTTTCATAGGAGCAGATTTGGAAGGGGACTGTGTCCTCCATGTTTGCCATATCTTGTTAATCTATGACTTTAGAATACTGTTTTCTTTGGAAGCATTTGGCATTTAGAAAATTGTTTGCTGTCATTCCTCTCTGAGAAAATAATACTTACATTTTGTTAATCTTGATAATGTCTTGTTTAATTTTAGAATAATATTTTTGGTTTAATCTTGAGGATTTGGGAAAATTATATTTACTATAACTTCTCTTTGAAAAATAATGCCCTCACCAGTAGGAGTAATGGTGGCTCAGGGCAAGAGTGCTGGACCCTCCTTTTCTCTCTTGATTCTTAGCTTTGCCCTTCTTAGTGGGGTCACCCTAAGCCAGTGGCCCTCAACCACCAGTGTGCACCACAATCACTGGGACACCTTATACAATTGTGCACTGCTGCTTTTCTCCCCAGAGTTTCTGGCTCAGGGAGTGTGGGATCAAGGCCAAGAATTTGCATTTCTGATTAAGTTTCCAGCTGCTTTCGAGCTGATGGTCTGAGACTTTCACCTTGAGAACCATTTCCATAAGTGACTTCCCTGTCTGTTATGGACTTGCCTCCTTTCGTGTTTCTGAAGGCCCGTGTGGTCTGTGGCCTAGGATTTACAGTTTAAAAACTTTGAGTTGATTCTTAGAGAGGAAACGCTACCCCAAAATTGGCTAAATATCAGAAAAGAGTGTGACATAACAGAGATAAGATAACTCTCAACTGACAGACCTGTCTTTCTATCCACTTGTATCCATTGATAGAAACTTCACTTCCCTATTCTGTACCTAATGAATATTTCTCTTCTCAGATTGTTCTTTACTTTTCATCATGACCAAAGTAACTGTCCATATGTAAACACAGTAAGCTTATCTTAGAGATATCTGCCTAAGATTTTCTAGGGATATTTAAAAATGAACAAAACAAAGCAACAACAACAAAATACTTAAGTAGCGATGCCAAACAAATTAGAAAATGAGAAAGACCTCTCCACCTACCCCAACTGCACGTGACTACTCATGACCAAAAGTCCTCTTAGCAGATTGGAACCAATTATCAATAGTGACTGAAACTGAATGTCATTCATTATATAATTTTTGGAGTGTTCCAATTAAATTTTACTACAATTCCATGATAAAAACCAGGGGTATTAAAATAATTGTTGGTACCAGAGATATAGCTTAGTGGTATAAGTTCCAGCCTGGAAAGCACAAGGACCTGAGTATGATTCCCAGTACCACAAAAAAAAAAAAAAAAAGCTAATAATCATTGGAAGTTGGTGTGTGTGTGGTGGGGGGATGCATACCTGTAATTCTAGAACATTGGGAGGCTGAAGGGTAGGAGGATCAGAAGTTCTGGCCCTGCCTGGCTAACTTAGTGACTCACTGAGACACTGTGAAAATTAGAAATAAAAAACAAACAAGTGATCTAGTGATGTAACTCAGCATGCGATCTCTTCATATCTAGTACTACAAACTACTACTGCTGCTATTACTACAAAAATAATATTAAATATTATTATTAAAAGAAGTAAAATAGCAGTGAATAGATAATCTATGAACACTTGACTTAAATGAGCTGTACCAGGTGTTTGTCTCTACAGTTCTCAGAATTCTTTTCTGCAAAGCCAGATGTGACTTTTTCTATAACTGGTTAACAACTGTAAAAGGTCAAATGGCTTGAATAGCAATAAAATGAAATAGCTCGCCCTATTATTCTTTCTGAGGAAGCGAATTTACAAATGCTCTTAAACCCTTGAAACAAAGGACTTCAAACCATGACTGTCTTTGAAGAAGAACTGGGTTCTTAGAAATTGACAACAGGAATTATGTACGCATCTCTTTCTTCTTTTTCATGGGGTACAGATAGAGGGCTGATCACATTGACTCTGCAGTCATTCCTGTGGGAGAGATTGTCTTTGTGGATATGTGAATCTGCATCAAATGGGAGTGGAAGGGGAGCACGAAGAGCCTTTGATGAGGAATTGCCATCTGAAAGCCTGTGGATATGTCATTGCCATAATACATGTGGTCCTCATAACCAGAGCTGTCATATTTAGCTAATAGATGGAAGTCGGACAAACTTGAAAATATCAAAAATTAGCATGTTCTAGTAACATTAATTGACTTATCCTGTACATTATATTTCTAGTTTACTCATTAAACTGTTAAGATACCTTCTGATAGAGTTCAGTATAGCTTCTTGTGTGCAGCAGAGTCTCTCAGTCTTTATAGCTAAGTATTTTTCTTAGCATAAGTTTCTACTTGAGTGTCTAATTAGCATAGAATTTTCATATTATTTCTCTTTAAATATTTTTGTTTGTTTGGTTAAAGAAGGATGACTGGAGTAAAGGAACGGCCAGTATTTAATAACATATTTAAATATTCTACCTGAATACTAAGGTGACCACAGTAAAGAAGTGGCTATGTGAGAAAACTGTACATGTCACTACCTTGTGGTGGTGATTTAAAAGATGCTTTTTGACTGAGGGAATCTGGACAGATGAGAAGAAAGCATGGAACAAGACATCATTTCTCTCTTCCCTGGTGCTAATCATTCACTGAGATCTTCGTTCTTATATCATGTTCATTGATTACCCAGAAACTTCCCCAGATGAAGCCCACTGGCTGGACATGGCTGGACATGCCTGTACAGCCATCGGAGCCTGGCCCTGTAACAGCCCTCACCAGTCTCCTTGTCTTGCTGTCACAATAAGACTATGGTGAACAAACGAGTTCACCTGCGGAAGGCTGGTGATTGGAGCCCAGCAGAAGGCCACAGAAACTGGGAGTGTCACAAAACCTCTCAAAGTAAACTGCCTCACACTTCCAGCCATTGGGCTGTGGTGGATAGGTAAAAATGACTTGTGAGTCCAGGAAGGTGACTGTGACGTCACATTGCTTAGTTTCGTGCATCTTCCCCATTCTCTCCACTCCACCCATACACGGAGGGATTCCTTTAGAAGAGAAGCCTACTAGGTGGGAAGGTACTGATTGTGTTTCCTCAGTGGGTGAGGTAGAGAGGAGTATTTATTGTGCATCATCATCTGTAACCTTTCAGTGTATTCCAATCATATGAGCATGAAATGGGGTCTTATAATTCTCCTTAAAATACAATGTTTGATGATGTAGCAACAAAAACTTACTTTGCACCAATTCCAATGTAAAGATCAGTATAATTGTGCTGAATCTCACTTTGAGAACTAGGGACTGAATATCTGCCATCCACTGACATGATAGTAAAATAAAACAGAATCTGCAACACATACAGCCTAGACACTTTGGTGAGCACAGACCAAAATGTCTTGGAACCTAGGCAGGACCACTATGTCAGACTGAATCCCATTTAGGCTAAGACTGTCGGACAAGTAAGAACTCCAAGGAAAATGCTGTCGGGATGCTTCCCTGTCCTTTGTTATGTGGACATAAGACTTAGGATAAATGGTCCAATTGCTTAAATAAAATTTTTCAGGATATGTCATCTGTACTTACATGGCCAGCACTGATCATGTTAGTTACATGTGAGGGCCAACTTCTTAGCAGTTTCGAATTCTCACTGGATTTCCTCCCATGTAAATACATAAATTGAAAGGAGAAAAGGCTCAGTTAAATAGGGGAAAAAGTCATTTTAATTTTCAAAGCAAGCAGGGATTTAAGATCTCCAACCCTCTTTGCTGACTCCAAAGGAAGAGACACAAAGATTTGTTTTCAGAGACAGCATGGTTTACTGCATGCTCTCTATAAAGCTGGGGTGAAGACCACTGCTTTTTAAGCAGGCTTCACAATGAATTTGTCCACCAAAGACTTCCTCCCTTCCCATTCGTGTTTTCTTGCAAACTTTGCGGGAACTAAGTTCTTAATCTCAGGATCCTTTGCATGCTACATAATGCCAAGAGTAGAGTGCTTTATGAATAAATTCTCTGTGTGTGGGTCACTTACTGACCTCATTTATGCACCTCATTTTACTTATATATGTATAATTGAATGTCTTTATATATTTGTGCATCATTTGTGTGCCGTGGACATACTGACACATTAAAGTCCACAGAGTCACACGTTCCTTATTCAACATGGCCTTCTCCTGAAAGCAATCACTATCATCCCATTTCAACCATTTTACTGAAAGTCAATCACGGTGATTTTACTCCAAAAGACTCAAGATTTCACTTTTTAATGTTTTGTTTTTCACAAATTTATGTACTTTCACTTGATATTATAATAGATTTTAATACCATGCATGTGTTGAAATATCTACTTATTATGAAAAAAACATATATTAGCTATATATATATATATATATATATATATATATATATATGTATTTGTCTTTTTGAGACAGAGTCTTGCTATGCAGTTCAGGCTGGCCTTGAGCTCACTTTTGTAGCTCAGACTGGTCTCAAACTTGTACTGATCTTCTTGCCTCAGCCTCCCAAGTGCTGGGATTACAGGTGTACACCACCACGCCCAACCCTATAAATGGAAAAGTGTGCCTCTGAAATACAATAACAATACTGATATAAATATGTCCTGACATAAAATAATAGCACTAGCACCCTAATCCTGCTTATCTCACTCCAAGGTTCACAAGAAACAATGACTTTCAACATTTTAAGCAGCTTCTTTTGGAATTCATTTCAGAAGTGGGATTGGCTTCCACTAAGTTCTCAGCTTTTTGTTTGTTCAACTTTGCTTTTTGACTGTCAAGGAAGTGCAATGAGGATTAAATTCATTTTCTGTGTGTACACGCAAGCACATTCATGACAATCTTGCCCCATCTCTGCCATGGCAATCCTTTCATAGCTTTTTAGTGGAATCTATGTGCAATGTTCCTAACGAGCATTGTGTAATTATTTTTTATTATAGATTGCCCTGTGACTACACTTCCTCTGCAACATTTTGCAGTTTTTCTCCCTAATCATTTCTTATTTTAGCCATGGCTTAAAATAAATTTATAGTGCAACACCCTAACAGATATCGTCCTACCTCACAGATGGGCAGACACAGGGGGAGCTGCACTTCAATAAGCCCTGCCTTGTTCATTGGGAAGTGCTCCTATTCGACTGTGTCCCTCTTGGCTCACAACAGGCACCAATCTCCAGAGCTGTGTTGGGGCGTTGCCCTGAGGTGATAGCACTGCCCTGTGTTGGGTTCCCATTTCCCTGGTTCTGGTTCCTGTGTCTTTTTTCTTGCTTCCCTTCTTGTACAGCAGTAGAACACCATCTAGTCCTGAAAATATATTCACAGGTAAACATAAGATGTTGATGTCTGTGTCTCTCAATGCATCTTTATCTTGTATGATTAGTTTAAGAGAATAAAAATGCTTGATGGACAAGGAAAGGTGGCTCTCTTTTAAGTTTCAAACTAGATTCTGACTCTTAGTGAGGAGAAATTGCCTCCCTAAATTCCAATCTTTTGTACAAAATCTATTTTTTGTCTCTGAAAAGTCGCTGCATCACTGCCAGTGTTTCCTATTCTCAGTGGCGGGTGTGGATGGGCTTATGTTTCAACACATTACTGACTACTTATTGAGGTCTTTCAATGTTGAGATTTATTTTTCTTATTTTGGGAAAACATATTCATGTTCTAGTGATATCCTCTCTGCTATCTTCTAGTTTGTTTTGGCCCTGGGCTTTCATCTCCACCATTAACTATTTTGGATTTTCATTCCTTTGCCACTCTTCTTATTTTCTTAGCACTCTGAAGGACTTGGCATTCTTTGAAAGTTCCTATAGGTTCTGTCTTGGTTTCACTCATATTCATTTGGATATTAATTACAAGATTTTTCTATACTCTTTGATTTTGCATATTCCTCCAAGTTTCCTTTTTGTTTCTTCCTTCAATCCTTTGTTCCTTCTTTTATTTGCTCACTTGTTCTTTCCCTTCCTTCCTACCTTCCTTTCTTTTTTCCTTCCTTCCTTTTTCCCTTTTTCCTTCCTTTCTTTTCCTTTCCCTTCTTATTTCCCTTTTTCTTCTTCCTCCACCTTCTCCTCCTCCTCCTCTGCCTCCTCCCCTTCTTCTTCCTCCTCCTCCTCTTCTTCTTCTTCTTCTTCTTCTTCTTCTTCTTCTTCTTCTTCTTCTTCTTCTTCTTCTTCTTCTTCTTCTCTTCTTCTTCTTTCTCTCTCTCTCTCTCTCTCTCTCTCTCTCTCTCTCTCT
The DNA here is from genome assembly GCA_004027915.1 of Capromys pilorides. Lineage (NCBI taxonomy): Eukaryota > Metazoa > Chordata > Mammalia > Rodentia > Capromyidae > Capromys > Capromys pilorides. Next base: position 7,775 of record PVKN010014263.1, on the reverse strand, counting down.
CTCTCTCTTTCTCTCTCCCTCTCTTTCTCCCACCTTCCGTTGGATGGACCTTAGTTTCTTTGATTCAATTCCCATGAATTCCCATTTCCTCGTAACAAGGTACTTGAAAAAAATACAATGTATCTCTAAACAGTTTACTACCATCATTTAATTTTACTCTTATACTTTAAAGTAAAAGACTTTGCATGTTTAGTGTTAGTACTAGGAATGAGAAATATCTCAAATGGAAAATGAAATTTATAATTTCTCACAAATTTCACAATAGAAACTTACGAAAGAAAAGAGCTGTTCATAAGACATAAACAGAGGGACTTCTGCAGGAAATAATGCTCACAGGCTGCTCTTGCTCTTCATGGTTTTCTCATTTGATTCATGAGGGTTATGTGAAGCAATCCTGGTGAGACTCTTCCAATAACTGAAAAGTAAGGGACATCCTGGGGGCAGGACCAGGCTTTAGATCATGTAGCTTTTTAATTGTTATTGGAATATCTGTTTCTTTCTTCATTCCTTGATACTGAGAGTGCTGGCAGAAGAAAAAACAAACAAAAATTTAGGATTTTCTTCAGTATATTGAACTTCACAGAATTTACAAGTCAAGACCACTCAGAGCTCTAATTCCAGTAGTTTATTAAAAGCACCTGGCCTTGTGAGAGAAAGGATATCACTCTGATAAAAAGGAAATAGAAGAAGAGAAGAAGAAAGAAGAAGAAAGAAGAAGAAGAAGAAGAAGAAGAAGAAGAAGAAGAAGAAGAAGAAGAAGAAGAAGAAGAAGAAGAAGAAGAAGAGGAAAGAAGGAACAGTGTACTCACTCCTCACCCTTAACAGCTGGCCTGAGTTTGATATCCAGTCTTCCTGCCTTTACTAGGGTATCAGGGCATAAGCATGAAGGATTTGATCATGTAAAAATAAAGCTCTCTATAATACTAAACTGTCAGAATGATTTAAAAATTGACCATGGAATATAGTTACGAGCAAGAACATTTTTGGGGAACATGATAAACAAAAGCGTATTAACGCATGCCAACAGTAAGTAGGGTGGTCACCCATAAGATAATAGATTATGACAGAGATGAAGGAAATTATTTGTGCCACCTCCAATGCCAGTGAGGGAGAAGTGTCTATGGCTGTCACTTCAAAGCACTGACCTGTGTGCTTTTATCCCAATGGGAAGCACTTTAAGTTGGTCTAAAAGGATTCAAGAAAGCTATGAGAAATGCTGAAAAAATAAAATCGTCTCAGATCACTTCTGAACACATACACACACACACACACATGCACGTGCATAAGCACATACAAACACACACACACGTATTAACAGAGAATAAATTAAGAAATAAATAGCATAGAAATTAACAAACCAGCAGCTCATTTTGGAGCTCTAATGGAGACACCTTTGACGTAGTTGATGTTTATTAACACACAAGACAAATGAAAGATGATCTAGAAATTATTCTGTACAGAAGGATCTATCCCAGAGTCCTTTTCTTTCTGAGCTTCTTACACTGAATAGTTAGTTGATAGTTTTTACATTATCTATTCAATCAATTATAAAAGAGTTAGGGCTGAGGTAGAGGAATATAGGCAGCTCCTGCCAGGTGAAAATCAATCAGAGAATGAAAATAAAGTCTTTGAATTAATAATTTAGGGGACTAGAAAACTGGAAACTCATCTGCAACAATTTTGTTTTGTGTGGCTTTAGAAGCACGTGACGTTCAGTGATTGGCAGGCTGCATCCCAGAAGCCCCTGAAATTAGTGTGGTGCCTTGAAGGCTCTGCAGTGTGCCAAGCAGGGCGCCTTTGCTGGGGAGAGAAGGGGGAGTCTCTGTCTCTGATCTGGGCATAACCCAGGAGATCCAAGGCTGAAGTGTCGTCACCAAGAAAGCTAAATCAGATGATGTGAGTAGATGGTGCAGTGAGCATGCACTGATCACCAACTTATTTTTAATCACAGTAGAAATTGTGTGGAATTGTACCTCATGGTATCATATTGTATGTATTTGGTACAGGGTCTCACTACACAGATCAGACTCTTAATGATCCTTCTATTTTCAGTATCCGCAGTATGGGGATTACAGGTGTGCACCACCATGCCCAGATTTGAGCTCCATGCGCCCCGGGGGTGGGGCCGGCACCACATGTGGTACCAGGGATCCAACTCCGGTCCCTGCACTTGTGTAAGCAGGTGCAAAGCCTGCAGATCCATCTTACCAGTCCTATAATACGAATTTTAAGCAGAGCAAAATCATTATGCTGTCATTTCACGCATTTCCTGGAAAAAAGAATGTAATCAAATCTAAGTAAGTGGCAGTCTTTAGCTTTAGACTTTTTTAAAAAATTAAATTTTAAATGTATCTTGCGGGCCAGCCAAATAGCTCAGTGGATTAAAGCACCTGCAAGCAGGTGCAAGGGCCAGGACTTTGATCCCCAGGCCTGCTGTGCCTGCGCTGCCTCTGGGGTGCACTGAGACAGCAATTGAGAATGGGCTTGGTGGCCAGCGCCTGTAATCCCAGCTCTTGGAGGCTGTAAACAGGCAGATCACTGTGAGACCGATCTAGTAGTAAGACAGATCTAGTAGTGAGACCCTGGACACCTTCCTTGTAGTTCCTTCACGAAAATACAAAAACAAAAAAAAAAAAACACCTGGCTTTAGGTAGCTTAAAATAAATAAATAAATTATATACAATAAAAGTAAATATAACTATGTTGATATAAAATGTATATGTAAATACATATAATGGAGTAAAGGCTATAGCTCAGAAGCACAAGGTCCTGAGATTGATTCCTAGTATATATATTTTATCTATATATTTTTACTTATATTTCATTTATATTTATATATTTATATTTATATTTCATTTTTAAAAAACAAGGGTCAACAGTATAGCTCAGTGGATTAAGCACTTGCTTGCTTAGGGAAGTGCAGGGGCAGGGGTTCAGTTCTTGGCCCCTCCGGCCACGGTGCGGGCCCTGCTCTAGAGCGAGCTGAGCCAGTGATAGAGTCTGGGCATGGTGGTGCACACCTGTAATCCCAGCACTCGGGGGGGTGGGGGCAGGAAACAGGTGGATCACTGTGAGTCTGAGCTGCGTAGTGAGACCCTGTAGAAAAAAAGAAAAGAACAAAAAAAATATATAACGATCTCCATGATCTTTGGGTTTCAGTGATGCATTCATGAATATTGAAGGAAAGCTTGTGAACCACAGATTCAGATATTGCCTGAAGTATCTGATATTTGTACCTGAGTATCTCTTATTTTTCCCAATAGCTATATGCATTGGAGGTGAAGACTTTGGGCTTGGACACTTCTTTGCTAAATTGTTTGTTTTGCAGGGATAGAGTGAAGGCAGCACTGGTGTGCAGTGTTCCCGCTAGCCAGAAGTTGGCTGGGGTTGGCCGGTTCTCCATTGTGATCAGCAGTATTGCAGCACAGTGTGTGATGTCTCAGGTCACAGCATCTCTTGCCTGGGTTGCTAACCTCTGGGCACAGCTGTGCAGTGTGTGGATGTACTTAGGGAAAGCCTCCTTTAAGTTGGAAGAGCTTCATTATCAAGAAATATTTACTGAGTATCTACTCAGGGTGTGCTCCAGTGGGTGAAGAACAGACATTTCCTTTTTTTTTTTTGTATTTTAAGGAAGGGTCTACAGGGTTTTCAGGGTCTGACTACTAGATCAGAGTCATAGACACCTACGTGTTTACAGCCTCCCATGAGCTGGGATAACAGGCGCACACCACCACGCCCAGCCTCAATTGCCGTCTCAGCGCGCCCTGGGGACAAGGCTGGCACAGCAGGCCCGGGGATCTACCTCCTGACTCCTGAGCAAAAACAGACTTTTTCTCAAGCTGCATACAAATAACATGTTCTGCAAAAGAGTTTAAGTACATAAAATAAACTCAACAATGTGCAATAATACAGTATTTAACATTTCCAGAGCAGGCACAAAAAAACAAGCATCCTTAGAGCCTGAGGGCAAGGGTACACTTCTACCTTTCTAAGACACATTTACAGAAAGCAACATAATGGCTTTGGGGTTTAGAATGCGTGCCTAACTAAGAAATAAAAAGATTGAGCCCTGATAGATCTCTCACAGGTCTCTGGATAGCACCTTCCATGATTTTAGTTTTCACAAGACAAAAGAAGACTAAAGAATGAAGAGAGTTTCAAAGAAAGCAAGGGCTGAGCAATGACACAGATAACACTCCTCTTTTGTTCTCATTAATGCTGCAACCTTCACTATTAAATATGCTCTTGACCTTGTGGGACAAAGTCTAGAAGCAAATTTCTCATTTGCTGGCCTCTCCCTGGGCCTCCTGCGACATACTGTCGCTCAGACAAGTACTGTTCTTAATGGGTTTATGGGAAAGGCTTGGCCTGCCTTTCCATCTGCACCTTCTGCCGGCTCCCTCCAAAAGCACTAGCATGCCATACGACATTCCCCTGAATTATTTAGATTGGTAAATCTTTCTGCATCTCACATCTTTAGTCCATCTGTTAGCCGGAGCTTTGCCTTTATAGGAAGTGTCCTTTCTGCATGCCGGCATCTGTCAGCAGCACACTTCCCTCTTTTATTCATGATCTTCTGTGGGAGAGGGTACAAGCTGCAGAAATGCCGCATGCCTGGTATGCATTTCATTTTAATGGAAGATTACATGACTGGGGTGCTGGTTTATTACCTCGCTCCACATGCATCCATTCATCACCTGGCCGCCCCGCACCCAGCCTGCTCCAAGGTGCTGGCCCTCCTGCAGCCTCCTGGTCCTCACTTTGCAGGGTAGGTGGGTTTCATGAGAGAGAGTACACTACTCCTTTAACAACAGATAAAGGATCATGAGCAGAGAAAACACACAAGAAATATATGAATCAAGGCCGAGGGAAAGGCAAAGGTCCTGACCTTAGGCTCATACTCAGCTGCAGACATGGGATTATTTATGCAGAGCCCTCGGCCCATTAATGACAAAGTGCTCCTGTATGCATCATATTCGAGCTGAACCTGTTTCCCCTAAAAATCATACTTCTAACCTTATACTCTTTCATATTTGTGCATTCCTGGAATAATTAAACCATACAGAGTCCTTCCTATGATTTGTTTAAAATTCTAGAAAGGTTTTTGTAATAATCAAATTATAATTTAAGGGCAGTCTGGTGGTAAATTACCTTAATATTTTTGTTGATCTAAAATAATCTATATAAGAAAATTCTAAATAAGGGGATTGTATGTCCTGGTTACCTGAAATAGTCATGGCTTATGTCTATCTTACATCAATCTATACCTGACTATTATTTTTGTTACCCTCTTCCCCTCACAAAAGTGTTCTATGATCTGCATGATAATTACAGGTCCCTGATGCAGAATCCTGTGGAGGATCACTCTCTCACTGGCCTTCGCTAATAATGATCTCAGTGCTCACTCTAATGAGAGCGCCTGCTTTTTCCATTCTGCTTGAGTACATAAACAATGGGAAGGCACCTGAAAAGGTAGCGGTCAGCAATATCTATACTAAAAGGATGTGTTCAGCTTCTAACTATGGCTTGTTGCTGTACAGCATTCATTCATGTAGTAAATACCTAATGAACATCTGCTATACCTTATCTGCTTTTCCAGATAATGGAGAAGTGTGAATGAGATAAATGGCTATCTCTATTTGGGACTTAAGTTCGTGGAAATTTGCTACAGTGGTATTCTGATTGAGAGCCATTACAATATTTATTTATTTATTTATTTATTTATCTATCATCTATCTATCTATCTATCTATCTATCTATCTATCTATCTATCTATCTGTCTGTCTGTCTATTTGGTGGTACTTGGGATTGAACTCAGGACCTTCACTTGCCAAGCCACTGGGCTATATTACTGGCCCTAGTTATGATATATTATAACTACACTGACAAAGAATGTACTGTGTTCTCAGGTCACAGAAAACATAGATTTTTGTTTCAAGTGAAATATAGAAGCAAAGATGAAAATAAAGGCAGTGGGAACAAGCTCCAGTGTGCTAATACTATAAACAGGCCCCTCTTAAGTGTTACCGTTGAAAGAATGTCCACTGTGTCTGAAGACACCCAAAAGATGAAGTTTGAGATCATGATGTTCTCTCTGCAGAACTATGGAAAAATTAGGAGGTAATAAGAACAGCTATGTTCTCATCCTAGAAGCACCGGAGAAGATTTCCAGGTACTCTGTTGGAAGAAAATCTGGGAGAAAGAAAAACAAACCTAAAGTTCTGGGAAGTAACTATTAAATGGGAAGCTGGAGAGCAGGGATTGTGGCTATAACACACTGAAGAATTTCCCAGTTTTATCTTTCCACTCTTCCTTTGAATTTCTAGTTTTGCTGCTATATTTTTAATTTTTACAAACCCCTTCTTGGTTACCTTCTCTTCATTTTCTTAATATTACCCTGTCTAAGGTTTACTGGTGCAGTAGAGTTGCTCACTTGTCTGAAGATACTGTCTATAATTGGACTGTTAAAGTTTTCTTGTGGCTGTCTTTGTTTCCTACGTCTGTTTCACAAACATGTTGATATTTACCCTGTTTTTTATGTTAGATGAGTTTTATAAAATTAAAGGTGACCTTCTACAGTCTATGTGACACTCACATAGACATTTAAGTCTATGTGACATTGTCAGTTTGATTGGCTTTAGAGTCACCTGGGGGATCAGCAGTGCTCACTGCTTGTGTGTCTAGGTGTACCGTAGATTCCTAACCTTGGGTTCTGTACCCTTTCCTCTTTGGCAGTGGTCTGCTACTGCATTTCTTAAGTGCCAAAGAGTTAACAATTTTGTTCCACCTCACCATTCCTCCACAATGTTCTACCTCAGAACCAGCTGATTATGCACTGAAACCTCTGACAAGATAAGGAAAAGTAAATACTTCTTCCTTTTTTAAGATACACAGTTGGGAATTTTGTTCATTTATAAATGAGAGTCCTTACAAACTCTGCATGCGGGGAGGACTTGATGGCTACTGTGATGGACAGTATGGAGATTCAGCAGTGGCCACACATTTTTCCTGGCAAGGTTTACAAATGTTAGTTTCTGTAAATTTCCCTTCTTTAACAATTATCCTTTTCTTCTTCTTATTTTTTTTTTTTTTTTTGTGGGACCGGGGTTCAAGCTCACAACTTTGCGCTTGCCAGGCAGGCACTTGTGCCACAGAGCTATCTTCCTGACCCTAACAATTAACTTCTTAAAAGGGGGAGCCTCCAGTCTTCTACCTGGAGGGCCCAAGCTGTCCGCATTTTGGGGAGTAAAGGGCTTGGGAGCCTGCAGAGTGAGCCATGCCCTCTTTTCCCTAATAAGCCACTTATTTGCTTGCCTAGAAACTGTTTCATTTTCTTCAAAGAGCAAAGCCTCTCAGCTCCCTCCAGGTTGGAGAACAAAATGCTCACCTAGAAGAGAAGCATGGAAGAGGACCCAAGCAAGGCACCAGACTTCAGCTTTGCCTTGAAGCAATCTGTCTATTTAGCGTCCTTCAGATCTCCACCTTTAGGAGCAAGGAATGTCTCAGATTCCCAAGACTTTCTAAGGTTGTAAGGTTTCAGATGTTTAGCTTGGTCCTTGCCCCCACACTGAAGACTAGGGTTGGAATATTTTCACTCTACTGAGTGAATGGCAAAGTACTTCATCTGCTTGCCCTTCCCAACATGCTGTGTGCATCCTTTATCTACTACCATACTTTTTCTCTCCTTTTGAGTGGAGATGCATATTTCATTTCCAAATAATTCTACATAATTGTATTGGAGTTTCAGGAAGGAATGTGATCAGTTTTCTGGCTTA
>PVKN010014262.1:0-19318 GCA_004027915.1 Capromys pilorides | reverse complement strand
GTTCATGCTGGCCTTGAGCTCACTTTTGCAGCCCAGGCTGGTCTCAAACTCGCGTGGATCCGCCTGCCTCAGCCTCCCAAGTGCTGGGATTATAGGCTTGTGCCTGGCACTGCCAAGGGTTTCTGCATTGAGTTTCTACTGCCTGTTTTTCAAATTAAAAACTAGTCTAGAGCTGGCAAGATAGCTCAGCGGATTAAGCACCTGCTTTGGCAAGCACAGGGACAAGTGTTCAATTCCCAGTCCTGCATGCTGAGCTGGTGCCCAAGTCCAGGCATGGTGGCACACACCAGTAATCCCAGCGCTGGGAAGGCTGAAAACAGGAGGATCACTATGAGTCTGAGCTGCATAGTGAGACCCTGAACCAAATACATAAAAATGAAAAGAAAAAAAATAGCATAGGTTCATGATTTTTAAGCTATTCAGACTAGGGAGAAAAATCCTCAACCCTCTCAGACCCACTCTTTAAAGCTAATTTACATAACAAGCTTCTAGCGTCCTTACGCGTATTTTCTATTTATCCTCGGAGTTTGTGCGTGTAGACGAGCTCACAGGTAGGAACTGCTCTGCTTTATTTGCTGTTTTTCATTTGTTGATTTGTTACAAGTTTATGTTTCATTTTGTATTACTGGGGGCTGAATCCAGGTTCCTTCCATGAAGCCACATCCACAGTCTCCTCCCATTTTTTAGACTGTTTCACTCAGTCACCAGTTTACCCAGGGCTGGGCTTGAACCTCCTGCTTCAGCCCTCTGGATTTTTGAGATTACAGGTTTACACCTCCGCGCCTAGATTGCTCACTCCCATTTATAACCATTCCCTATGCACCTGATGCTTTTGAAAATATGATCAAGTTTCATAAATACTATATCCCAGGGCCTAGACCAAGAACTGCCCGGTACCCCTGAAGCCAATGACCAAGGATGCCTAAGGTCGGAGCGTGAAGTCGTGCTTCAGCATCCAATAAATGTGAAGCACCTGCCGGCTGCGAGGCAGTTTTTCCCTTGGTACCTCAGAACCCAAGAACATTCCTTAACCTAGGACAGTGACCTGCATGACAGCGTCAGAGGCAGTGAGGAGAGGAAAATCAGTGTTGGCTCCAGCGAGTCTGCAGAGGGGCTCAGGATGAGACCTGCAAAGTGGCTCCCTTCCCATTATTTTTTCCTTTCAAAAAATGCTCATAGCAGATCTATCTGGGTCACAGGACCAAAATAAACATCATTTGAATAATGACAACCTTGGAGGATGGACAGGAAAATTACCTCCTGGAAGGAGCAGATCTGAGCACGTGTCGCCAGAAGCATCCTCAGGGTGTGTCAGTCACCTCGGTGCCTCCCAGCAGCACTCACCCTCACCCAACCTCGGCTCAGGGCTGGGGAGAAGGAGATAGCAAGAGGCAGAGGAAGGACTGGGGGCCACAGGCCATGTGTCGGGGCTTCACTGTGGCTGCTAAAGGAGGCAGGACTTGAATCTAGAGCTCTTCAGCGTCTCTCCTCCATCCCTGCTCAGGAGAGCCGCCTGGGGCTACAAGGGACCTTGGAGGGAGACTGGGGACTCACCTGGGGTCTCCATGGCAACAAGCGATGCCCCTCTCTAGCAGTGGGGCAGGTCACCTGAGCCAGTCACACGCTGGCCAGCCCTGTACCTGACTGGTGTCAGTGCTGTGGCTACTTTCCAGACCGCAGCGTACAGCCAAGGGCAGCCCGGGAGCTCCAGAGAGGAAGGTGCTCGGCCTAGCACAGCCGCTGAGCCAGCATCTGAGACCTGGCCCCTGCTCTGCCACGTGCTAGTCAATGCCCCTGTCCTATCAACCGTCACCTCCTGAGCATGTGGCCCCTGCCAAGCCCTCTGCTTGTATCTTGTATGCACCACTTCATTTTAGCACAATGAACTAGTAGGTCCTGTTATTTTCCCCATTTTACACGAGAAAACTGAGGCTTGGATGAAATAAAAAAGGACGTTGAGCCAGTGAGAAGCAAGGCCTAGACTCAAATTTAGGCTTTTGTGCCTCCAAAGGTCGTGTTGCATACCCAAAAACCACTGTATTGTACAGCTGTTGGATGAATGAGCCAGCACCACAGAGCAGGAAATCCACAGGCAACTCCCAGCCCGGCAACTCCTGCATCCAACTGGGGAGATGACCAGATGTCTCCAAGCCTCGGTTTTCTCATCTGTAAAATGGGTAAGTATAATCCCACCAGGGTCAGATGATCTAGGTTTAAATGAGACAATCACAATAGGGAAAGACCCTAAAGACAGCCAACGCAGGCCAGCAGGCCGCTGCCCATCCACTTCTGTCTGCCTCTCCCACTGGCCAGGCTCGAGGTCATGCTGGCTGAGTGGGCCAGGCACAGGCATTTTCTCTGCTGAGCCAGGCAGATCCCACTGAGCCGTCCCACTCCTTTTGTGAGTGTTTTTCATGACCTGCTGCCAACAGCTTTTTGCTGGGCGGCTGCCACCATTTACCCAGCACAAGAAAACGGTCTTTCTTCCCCCATTTAGGGTCTGGTTTTAATTTCTACAGTATTCTCTTTAATAACAATGCCTAATTAAAACATCTGTTAAAAAGTCTGTAACATTAACTTTACAGGGAGAATTTAATAGAATTATATTGGAATTGCAGGCATTTAACGGGCTTCCTAATTAGGCTTTTCTCAAAAAAAAAAAAAAAAAAAAAAAAAAGGAAGAAGAAAGAAAGAAACATTCTACAAATTAAAATCCAGTCTCTTCTTTATGATAACGTAAGCTGATGGTCCAGTGGCTGAAGAGGCTTGGAGGGAGAAGGAGCCAAGCTAAGCCAGGCTTAGGGTGGTGAGGAGTGGGGAGGGAAGATGCGCGCAGGGGCAGGCATCCTCCTAGGGATTCTCCATTCACAGTCTCATCCCAAGCCTGAGAACAGCCAGGACCTATTGACTGATGAAGAAACTGAGGCACAGAGGATAGTAATTGTCTCAAAGATCACACATGCTTACAGTCAGTGAGGCAGATCCCACATGCACACGATCAGAAAGCAGTGGATCCTTCAAAGTATGTGCTCTTTCCACGGCTCCACACCGCTGCCAAGCTCTGCATCCGAAGCGCGTTCTGCAGCCTTCTGCAGGGCCCCCAGTGTCCTCCCAGGGCCATTCTAGGTCCACTCCAGGTTTCTTGTTGCAAGGTTGTCATCAGTTTGGCAGTCCTCCTGAGTTGCCCTGATCCTGCCCGTTACCCTACAGGCCATCAGCACTGAGCTGTGACATGTGATAGGGTAGGTACACAGCCCAGTGCCAGCGAGGGAACATTCCACAAGGGAGTGGTCAAGAAAGAAAGGTCCACAGTAATCCATAAAGCTTGCTCCCAGGGCCAGGGGTGTAAACATCAGCTGAAGAGAAATGCAGTGTTCCAGTCTCACCCAGATCTACCATGTGAGACTCTGAGGGTAGGGCTCTGCTTTCTGCGTGGTATCTGGAATGCCATTAAAGTTTGAGAACCATGATCTAAAGAGTAAGGGAGCTGTTTGTCCTTTGACAGGAGCCCTGGTCCCTCTCAAGCTGGGACTCCAAGCTCTGACATCTGAAGGCAGCCTCTCCCTAAATCATTGTCTCTGACCCAGACCCTGCCCAAGTGTCAAGGGATAAACCCCAAAGAGAGCTGCTGACTGGAGGCTGGTCAGCTAGCTACACAAAATAAAGGAGGGATTACCACCTCCAACAATGAGAAAGATCAATCCCAGTGACATTTCCATCACTTCCAAACAGACTATTTTTTGGTACCAGTATTCAAACTCAGGACCTTGAGCTTGCCAGGCAGGCACTTAAGCCACTGAGCTATATCCCCAGCCCTGCTCTGCCACTTTCTCAAGATCCTCTGACCCTTTTCAGCCAAGCCTGAGCCTCAGAAGTGGTCCCCAGATCAAGACATGGGAAGTACATAAGACTGGCTCAAGATACTCAAGATGGGACTAAACCCTACCCAGAAGGATTTAGACAGATACTCCCAAGTTCAAGGAAAAGGAAATGTTACCAGCTATGAGTTTCAGATTTCAGCATGGCCCTATCTCCTTGTCTTCCTGTGCTAAGCAATAGCTGCTAAAGATGCCAAGCTTTGGGTGGATTTAAAAATCACAGGTCCCAACACAGACCTTCACAGAGCTTTCAGTTTGAGCAGAGGTGACCGACAGATAGATAAATTAAATTCCCATTGCAGGTTTGCTTAGCCCTCACACATCATAGTTATCTTGGGGCCCATCTCATATAGCTGTGTGAATGGTTCGTCTTTGTCCCAATGAAAGAGGCAGTGGAATGCAATGAACAGGTCACGGATTCAGATAGACTCAACCACCCCCTGGCCACATGATCTAAGATACATGGCGTTTTCCTGCCTAGCCTCATTTCTGTAAATGTTCAAGGAGTACAGCTAATCCCCAAACTCACCTGGCTCTCAAGCTGCAAAGGAAACCATGGATGAAGATAGCGGGCTAGAGCCTTCCTGCGTGGTAGGGCCCAGAGCAAGTGGACAGCACCCGGGGAATGAGTGCAGCCCTCTCCACTAAAGCCAACCTGCTCTGTGTTTGGAGTCCAGACACGGATCCTCCCAGTGAAGAGCGGCTGGTGGATGCCCAGCCCCCGCTGTGTGCCCTGGCTCTCCCCACCTCCTTAGCGGTTCCACTGAGAGCCCTGCGCCCACACTGAGTAGACTCCCACCTCCCACCCTTGTTCTCCACTCCCTTGCTCTTCCAGACTGGAACGAATGGAATGGACCCCTCTGCTTCTGCAAATACACTTAGGAGTTCCGAGAAGGCTTTCTTGAATGCCGAGTGAGCACAAGAAGCAAGCAAGAGGAGGAAATCTGGTGTCCCCCGGCTCTGCCTCTTACCAGCTGTGTGATTTACTCATCTGTCAAATGGGAACAATAAAAAGATGGCTAACTCTGGGGTGGCGACGAGGCGTAAAGAAGTTACTATTGGACTGGGAAGATAGTGCAGTGGTCTAAGTGTCTGCTTGGGTTCGATCCCGGGTACCGCATGTAGTGCTGGCCCCAGAACTGGGCATGATGGTGCAAGCCTGTAATTACAGCACTAGGGAGGCTGAGACAGGAGGATCGCTGGGAGTCCAAGCTGCACAGTGAGACCCTGTACCAACTAAATAAATACATAAAAGATTTCTTTTTTCATTAAAAAAAAGAAGTTACTATTTGCAGTGGGCTTAGAAGTGTGGTTGGCACACAGGAAATGCTGGAAAGTCTTTTTTTTTTTTTTTTCTCCATGTAGTAAGTGAAGGTATTAGTCGACATCTGAGCTCCCTAAGGTCAGAGCTTACAGATTCTCCAGCCTTAAAGGGGCCACCCTCTCCTTATCAGGAGTCACCGTCCCCAGGACCTGGCACCCCATGACTGTGCCTGGCCAGCGCCATCTCTGCCCACACAGCTGGTCACTGACATAGGCCTGTGCGAGACCACTGTGGGAAGGAAGTGGGAAGCCCCGTCCCCGGTGACCACTTGGCGAGGGCTGAAATTCACAGTTCAGCGCGTGGGCAGATTCAATGGGACAATCTCCTGTGTGATGGCTTCCTCTGTTCAATTACCACTAAAATTCATCAAACGGAACTGAGAGGTTTTAATGCTGGTAATTGTGGTGCAAAATGCTCTGTAATTGGTCTCACAAATGAAAGTGGGGAAAACAACACCGACAATGAAGCTGCCTTTGCCCACGATCATTTCAAGAAGGAGGGTTCCCGCGTTACTCCCAGGAACTAGCTAGGCCCCCTCCCGTGTCTGAGACCTCCACTCCTGGGTCCTCCCCAGGGTGGGCCTCAGGTGCCTCACCCCTGCTGCTCTGGGACACAGTAGTGGGTGCCTTGGAGAGCTTCTATTCCCACCAGCCTGCAGTCTGCCTACCCTGGGTCCCTAGGCTATAGGAAGCCAGATGGGCCTCCTGGAGGAAGCTGCTTACTGCCCTGCTGCCTTCACTTCCAGTCAGTTCGACCCTCAAGCCTTTGCTCCTACCAGTCCATGTGCCTGGATTCTGTTCCCTCACTTCCCACGTGCATTCACTTCTCATTGTACCTCTGTAGGTACCAGCTATAGGCAACAATCTCCGGCTTCCGTTATAGTCCTGTTATAGCCCAGCTGAGCAACTTATTCTACTACCATTAATAAAAATGGCTACTCTAACAAGAAAGGGAGAATTTGAGTTTAAAAAGCCAGCAGCAGAATTTCTGTAGGGGAATTTGTCTGCCAATACCGCTGCCAACAATTCTCCCATTCCTACATACCCTGCCACTCCTACCAGCAAAATTAAGAGTCTCTTTTCTATCTCTTTGAATCTAGGCTTGGGATGTGTTTTGATCAACAGAATGTAGTCAGTGACAATGTTCCAGCTCCAGGTTACCCTTTAAGAAGTCCATCCATGCGTGCTGGCCCTGCCCCTGGACGTGTTGAGCCGGCCACTGAGACAAGGCGTGGTGGTGCACGCCCATCATCCCAGTGCTGGGGAGGTGTAAACAAGACGATCACTATGAGTCTGAGCTACATAGTAAGACCCTGTACCAAACACATACAAATAAATAAATAAAAAGAAGTCCATGCATGCCGTGGTGGTGCACACCTACAATCTCAGCACTTTGTGAGGCTGAGAGCGCAGAGCAGATTCTATCCCAATCTGACACCAGAGTGACTTTGCAAAACCCTCTCTCGAAATGAAAACTAAAAAAGGGGCTGGACACACAACTCAATGAAAAGATCCTAAGTTCAATGCCCATGTCCATAAAAAGGAGAGCGAGGAGAAGTTCAGTCTCTTCTGCTTCTGCTCAGGGAAGCCAGGTGCCACACTGTGAAACAACACAGACTGGATGCTGGATCACAACCAGCATAAAGACCTGGAAGGATGCCCCTGCTAGATTTAGCCTATCTTGCCTAGGGAAGGAAAACCACATACTGAGCCAAATCAACTTATAAAATCATGACAAACAACAAATGGCTGTTCCTTAAAAGCACTCAGTTTGAGTGGATTTGTTACACAGCTGACACAAAGAGCTATATTTTACTAAGCAGAAAACTTGTGTTTAGAATAACGCTCTCATGAATTGTTAGGTCTTCTTCAACAAAGAGAGGGAACATAGAGCTAGGATGTGCTTAGCACTCGCATCAGGAACCTAAGAATTTGGCAGAGGATGGAGCTTCACAACCCACTCAAAGACAGTTGAATTCTGCCAGGTAGGGCCCAGTAATCTGTACATTTAACAGCCCTGATTGTCCTTGGTACAAATATCTGGCAGCCTCTGGAAGGGGGCACTGCAGGAGAAAAGTTGTAGATGATTGGACAATGGGGATGGGGGTTCTGGAGGGAGAGGAGGAGGGAGAGGGCAGAGAGCAGGCAACAAGAAAGTGCTAGGGCTGCTGGGCTGGCATTTATTTATTTATTTATTCATTCATTCATTCATTTATTCATGTATTTATTTACTTTTGGTACTAGGGATTGAACTCAGAACACTGTGCTTGCCAGCAGATGCTTATTCTACAGAGCTATCTCTCTGGCCCCTGGGCTGACTTTCTAAGGTGGCATGCCACTGTGCCTGGACATCTAGAGAAAGTCTTCCAAAGCTTTGGGAAGTGACAGATATGTTCAGTACTTTAATTGTTGTGACTCATGAACAAATTCTCGTATTTTTTGAAGTACGCCCTTCAAACACATGCAATTTATGTATGTTCATTACACATCAAGAAAGGCTTTGGAATAAAAGTTGCAGTGTTCCAAATACAACTACCTCTCACAAAAGGGGCTCTGGTAGAACAACTAATGGGGCTAAGAATGAGAAAGAGATAACACCATGGGACAGTAAGCATGGATCAAGAGTGCCCCTTTATATACCCTATTTCATCACCTTCTGCCTCCAGGCTATTAAGGATTTTCCTGGACCAAAGTAATGGGAACAAGAGCTAAGCTCTTGAAACGTCTTAGATGCCTATCAACAAAAAACTGGATAAAGAAAATGTGGTAATATACACACTGAAGTATTATTCAGCCATAAAGAAGAATTAAATCAGGGCTTGCCGGATAGCTTAGTGGACTAAAGTACCTGTTTAGGCTGATGCAGGGACCAGGGTTTGATCCCTGACATGCTGTGTTGGCCGTGCCCCAGTAGTGTGCAGAGACGGTGAATGAGACTGGGCCCAGTGGTGTGCACCTGTAATCCCAGCACTAGGGAGGCTGAGAACAGAAGGATCACTATGAGTCCAAGCTGTGTAGTGAGACCCTGTAGAACCTGTACTGCATACATTTAAAAAAGAAGAGGGAGAAGAAGAAGAAATAGAAGAAGAACAATGAAATCATGATACAGGGAAATGGATCAAACTTGAAGTCATCATATAAGTGAAGGAAACAAGACTTGCAAAAACAGCAATCACATGTTTGCTCTTATAAGCCCCTGACTTATGAACAGTCAAGTTTCAAACTTTCACAGGTGTGTTATATAAAACTCACTTTGTGGGCTTACAACGTTGACTTACAAATAATTCTCTGAGAATGGAACCTGTTCTCAAGTCAGGGACTTAACATATAAGAAGCCTAGAGTATAAATAAATGAATGAATATAATAAAGGAGAGGTGGTGGAAAACTAGAAGGTAGACTCTTAGTAACAAGAAAAGAAGTTGAGAGAGGGCGGATAAAAGGGCAAGGGGAGTAAGCAGATTGAAAAGATCAAAATATGTTGTATATATGTACCAGATCCCCAAGACAAACAGTGCTATTCTGTATCACAAACATGCACACAATAAGAAGAAGAAGAAGAGGAAGAAAAAGAAGAGGAAGAAAAAGAAGAAGAAGAGGAGGAGGAGGACGAGGACGAGGAGGAGGATGAGGAGGAGGAGGAGGAGGAGGAAGAAGAAGAAGGAGAAGAAGAAGAAGAAGAAGAAGAAGAAGAAGAAGAAGAAGAAGAAGAAGAAGAAGAAGAAGAAGAAGAGAAGGAGGAGGAGGAGGAACAATAAGAGGAGGAGGAGAGGGGGAGAGAACGAGAGCAGGATGCAGGAGCAAGGTAACTAAGCAAAGAGAGCAAGGATTTTGAAAATGGGAGCATTCCATGGAAATCGGAGCTCTAAGCAGCCCTACTAACTCATTTAAGGCAACCCCATGGTATAGGCAGAGAGACAAAGGTTTGGGCAAGTTACCCACCTGAGATCATTCTGTGTGTCTTAGAAGCAGAGACATGGTTTGGAACCTAGGAAATCTTGCTCCAGGACCCATGAACCTCACTCCTTGTGGTTCCACTATAGGCAAATGGGAGGCTCAGTCTTCCTTATTTTAACATCAGCACAAATACTTACTGGCAGAGGGCTATAGAGATGGCAGGCAGCTATAATCTGGTCCCATCACATTGACAAAAGCCTTCCTGGGTCTCTGCTTTGAGATGGGGTCTCTCATTTAATTCTCACAATACCTTGAAACAAATTCTTGTTAGACTCATTTTACAAATCAGGAAACAGAGACACAAAAAAGTGAGTCAATGAGCCCCAAATTACCCAGCCTGTGTGTAGTGGAGTCAGGATGAAACAAAGACTGGAACTGAGGTTACCAAGACCAACAGTGTAACACGCGTTGGAATCCCTGGGGACCTTGCCGATGCTGGGTCGCAGGGAGGATCAGGCGATGCTGGGTTGTGCTGTTACCACTGTTGATGTGTTATATTCCAGGGTACCTACCTTACTGTAGTAGAGCAATTGCCTTGGGTCACCTGTGCCAAAAGGGGGGACCAGCAACCTAAAGGTACTCAGTAATGACCTGACATGACAGGAAAGAGGAAGATGAGGAGAAGGAGGAAGAGCAAGGTGAGAGGCTGCTTCTTCTTGCGCACCTCTGTTGCCTCCTTGCAACACCAGAAAGACTCCCATTTCCAGGGTTGTCACCAGCACAGTTGTAGCTGGAGGCAGGAGCCCCAGGAGTTGCCAGCCAGGGGACACGGTCAGGGCACCCATCCAACACCCACTCTGGCTCTTCCGCCCCGAAGGAAGCCCCACTTGCTGATTCTCACCCCTGCCTGTGGCCTGGGCCTAGCTGGGAGGCTGAGAGGACTCTCCAGGAAACTCGTGGTTTCCCTCCCCACCCTGTGCCCTGCTGTGAACCGCAGTTCTCCCTGCTCTTAGCTCTGGATCCTGTCGTCTCTTTCCACACAGGACACAACCCAGGTGGTCTGTGGTGGGAGAAGCTGAGCCAGCAGAGGGGCCCATGCCAGGTGGGGGCTTTGTGACCACAGCTGAAAATACATATACCAATGTCACACACACATACACACACATACTTTCTCATGGGAACCCAGCCCAGCCACTGTCCGGCATCATCTAGAACCACCCTGACACCAACTTTCCCAGGAAACCTGGATGGGCTGAGGATGCAAGAATTGGTGGGAAAGGGATCAGAGGCTCCAAGGTAGAAGAGTGCTGCCCAGGGTAGTGTTTTGTGAATGAAGTATTAGAATTTTGCTGATTTAGCAGCCAGTTACCTCCTCCCCCACCACCCCACCCCACCCCCACACCCAAATCCTGAGGGAGGAGTTAGCAGGAACTGAGGTCTGAGGAGGGGAGGCTGCTGACCAAAGCTGACAGGACAGAGGACTCGGAGGCAGGAGAGAGATCAGAAGCCAAGCAGGACTCCTTGGAGAGGAGAGTTGCAGACCCCAGAAGGGACTCACCAGGCTGGAGCCAGCACCTGCCTCAGCAGGTGTGAGTTCTGCCCCTCAGACCCCAAGGGCAATGATACCTTCTCATGATCCCAGCCAGATGGCAAGAGGCAGGTAGGCAAGCCATGAGACAGATGCCAACCAACACTGATAGATGCCAGAGACACAGTGCCCAGCACCTACTAAACCCTTCTCGTTATTATTTACCACTATTTAGGAAGTAGCAGGTGCTTACTACCCAGGATTTTTTTTTTTTTTTCTGGCTCAGGCTGCCTTAAGGGTGGGTCTGGGGATCAAACTGCCATCCTCTGTGCCTGACTGGGATTGCCAGTGCAAGCACTTAAACCACTGAACTAACCCAAAAGCCCCTGACCTAGGGAACAAAGAACTGCCCAGAAAACTCCTGTAGGCCCATGTGTACACCAGCTTGAAGAGGAGTCAGCAGTCTGGTGGTCCCTGGAACATTAAAGTCATCCTTTCCTGCTCCCTCTAGGACCCCAGCCAGCTCCTTTTTTCTCCAGGCCCACTATCTTGTTCATACCTCCTAAGCCTAAAACTGGTAGCCACCCTCTGGCCCAAGTGGAGCTGGACACCCTTTGCAGGAAATGAGACCCTGTGGAAAACAAGACCCACTAGGAGTGTTTGTTCTGCCGGCCCCAGAGGTTCGTTCTGTGCCACTTGAACCACTTCATCATCAAAAGCTCTCTCAGGGCTTCCCGGATGTCAGCTCTGCTCTGCACTTTGTTCCCAAGTAGGTAGAAGAATTCTCAATTAAGCCTGTTTCTTCCCATTTGGCTTGTGATGCCCCAATTATCCCAGCTTGATAACTCCTAGGGGCTTGTTGTGCTGGACTGCCCTGGAGGTCCTGGCACAGGCTTGGTGCACCCACTTCTCATCCAGCCATCACGTGGGGGAAACAAGATTGAGGCCCTCGGCCTTTTCCAGTGTCTTCCCAAGCTGGGACATGCATAGTATCTCCCCTGCTGCTCCACCTATCACCCTGGGAACTGAGACTTAGCACACACCTGCTGAGGTCTGCAGGGCCAGCGCAAGGCCGTCATCCAGGACAGGAGGTCTGGAGAAGGTCAAGCGCCCTTCTGCATGAGCCAAGACTAGGACCCGCAGTCCTTCCCATCACCCCTGATATCACCAACACCTCTTATCAAATACTTACTGTGTATCAGGCACTGTGTTAAGCCCTTTATACAGATTAATTTCAACCTCGTCACCCTCACAACTACCGTATGAACTGTCTTCTTGTTAACTACTTTCCCTGTTACAAAGTTGAGAAACTGAGGCATGGAGAGGTTAATTACTTGCCCATAGTCATACAGCAGGCTAACAATAAATCCAGAGTTTGAACAGAAGCAACCTAACTCCAAAGCTTGTCTGTTCTATTATATTTTTATTTAATGTATTTGATCGTTGCAGGGTCTCACTATGCAGCTCAGATTCATGATGATCCTCCTGCTTTCTGCCTCCCCAGTGCTGGGACTACGGGCATGCGCCATTATTATTATTAGACTCTGGCGAGCTCAGCCCACACTGGGGGTGGGGCTGGCACAGCATGTGGTGCCAGGGATCAAAGCTGGACCGTTCTACCATATTGCTGTAATTACACTCATTCACCTACTCGTAGTCCTTTTCTACATCTCTCCTGCTGCGTAGGCACCCTGTACCCTGATGCCTGGTCTTCTGGGGCTTTGTCTGCTTGGCTCCTCATTGAGCCCATTAGATGCAGGGCTAGAGGAATGCTGCTCCTTAGGTAGCCCCTCCTGCCTGCAGCAGTGGGGAGCTTACAGGACTGGTGGGACAGGTGCCGGCAGAAAGGCCGGCCCCACTGGGCTCCCAGCTGAGGAGCCAAGGTCCAAGTACAGCAGAAGTGGGGGCAAAGCAACTTCAGTGTGGCCTGGGCACTCAGGAATCAGAGCCATGGGCCCCAGGAATATAGTGAGGGGCCACAGCCCAAATGCAATGAGATGCTTATGAGTAAGACGTAGCTTTGGGCCAATGCCCCTGCTGCCCACTGGGGAGAGCAGCAGGGGTAAGTGGCAAGGCCTATTCTCCTTCCACCAAGGCTGCCAGAAACACATCTGGAGACAGTCAAGAGAAGGGGGAGACAAGGGTCCCCCAGGTGGACTGCAGGATCCACTGCAGCCCCACAAGATACTCATACTTCACAAGAGCTTGCCTCACATCATCCTGAATATTTTGTGTCATAATCTATTCATGCCTAGTTCTGACTTGCTATAACTAGCCAGAGTTTCCTGGCCAGCAGAGTGATCCACCAAACAGGTAGAATTTCTGCCCCCGGCAAGACTCAGTGTTTTAGGTAATTTGGGTGAACTGTGAGCAGCTTGTTGAAATGTTAAATATAGTTGGAGGGCACTTCCTGGCTGGGGTGTGACCAGATCTGGCTTGTTTGGGGTTATTTCCCCAGGGAACCTGGAACATGAGAGGTTTCAATAAATATTTGAGGAATGAGTGAATGCATGAATGACCCCATGAAAGGTCTTCAGAATCGTCTTGGGATCACTAACCAGAGTCTTCGCTCCTGCCATATGACCCCCTCCTCCAAGATCCAAGAGAATCCTCACTCTTTACCCAGAATCCTCAGGAGAATGGGTTTGCAGTATCATTCACTCTGTCCAGGCCACAGAGAGGCAAGTGCACATATGTATGCACACCACACACACACACACACACACACACACAATGTGATATGACCAAATGAGCTCACACAGGACACACAGACCACAGAGCAGGGTGAGGGAGTTAGGACCTCGAGAGAGCTAGTGCCTTGCTGGTGCTCCCAATTAAAATCAAAGCACAAAAGAGAAGAGAATTTATCTACCAAACCACAAGGCCGCAGAGAGGTCACCGAAAAAGCCTCTAAGCTTGTTTACAAAAATATGCAATTATGTGTTAACTGCTCTGCCATAATTGCACTTAGCGCTTGCTTTTAATTCACTTGCTGTTAACCATTTCAGGTGTGCAAGGATAAGGCCTGGGAAGAAAGACCAAGGTCAGTGATTTAGGTTCTTGGCTCCCAGCTCACTGCAGGTGGTGTGATCCTGCCTTGGGCTCCTCCTCTGAAGCCTGGGGTTGGAATGCCTACCGGGCAGAAGATAAGCTGCCCCTCTCCTACCTGTCCCTGTAAGTGCTTCAGGCACAGTATGGGGGGGGGTGGGTGTGGAGAAGCTCAGGTTCTACCTGGGCCCCTGAACTCCTCTCCGTGGACTGTGTCTCTCACACACCCCTTGCTTTATCACCAGGCTCACAAGGACCAAGTAACGATTGCTTGGTGGGCACCTAATGCCCTGGTGAGCCCTGGAGAGAAATTTTCAAAAGATTCTGGGTCCTGGAAGTGCATGGCTTCTCCATAATATTAGCTTTAGCTAACCGTGGGTCAGGTACTGCATTCGATCTTTAAAAAGAAAACTGAGCAACCTCCTCTCTGAAATGAAGCTATGTTACTTTTTCCTTGGATCCCTTCTTGGCCCTGCGTACTTAGGAGGGTCATTAAGAATTCCCAGCCTGAGCGCCGGGCACAGTGGCACACGCCTGTGATCCCAGCACTTGGGAGGCTAAGGCGGGAGGATCAGTGTGAGTTTGAGACCAGCCTGGGCTATAAAAGTAAGCTCAAGTTCAGCCTGAACTGCACAGCGAGACCCTGTCTCAAAAAGATACCAAAAAAAAAAAAAAAAAAAAAAAATCCCAGCCCATCAGCCACAAGAAGCAAGAAACAAAAATTTTGAGTTTCTACTGATTTCCAGGTAATATCATCTGTCACATCTAAGACTATAGCTTCTAAGCTGTGATCCATTTCCTCATCTCTAAAATGAAGAGAACACAGGCAACTTTCTCCTAAGGTAGTTATAATAATTGAATGAAATTGTACATGAGAATCTCTTCACACAACAGTCAACCAAATACGATAAATCTTTGCTGTGATAATCATTTATAACTTTCACAATGACAAAATGTGTGAGTGCTCAGAGAACTTAATACCTTGCCCAAGATCACGCAGCTAGTCAGCAGCAGAGCCGGTACCTAAACACGGACAATCAGAGTCCTACTATCCTATGCTTCTTCCCTTGAAAAATGACCAAAGCCTCAGCTTCCCCTTCCACTCCAATGATCTGAATGTGAGGAAGAGGTGTAGGAACAGTTAGCAGTTGGGACTTTCCCATGGTGGGTGTCTGAAGGCACACAAGGACGGATATAAAAACTTAGAGACCATGGTTTTAGTGAATAGCAACTTCGAGTGACCAAGCGGTGGCTATACTCCCAGTCCACAGTAATGTGACATTGTTTCTCCAACACTTTGTGAAGGGGCTACCTCAGGCTAGCTGAATAATCTCCAGTGCTATGCTGTTGCTCTGTGAACCTCAGTTTGCCCCTGTGCAGCATGGAAATGAAAGGCAACTTTCCAGGTTATCATGAGAAATAAAATAATTCATGTGAAATGCCAGCATGTTCTAGGGGCTCCAAATGTGCTAGGTGAGCTTGGTTTAGACTGAGGGGTTACTTTTATTTTATTTCCTTACCAAGCTACACAGCCCCAGTGCCACCTGGGGACTTTTTCCCTTAAAAGCAATGTCTTTCCTTGGCAGAGCCCTGGGCTGCACTCGCCCCACCAGCCCACCCCTCCCAGCTACCCTCTTCCTTTCTTTCCCATCCCCATTTTCTCAGTAGCAAAGACCTTTTCTCTCCAAGCCCAGGGCACCAACCCTGCACTTCCGAAGGAAGCAAGCGCTGAATAGATTTAGCAGGTTCTGATAAATGTCACGTTTATTTTGGTGCCAATAGAGTCACTGCATGTTAATGAGGACCCCACCCCCGCCCCTGCCCCAGATGTTGGTGCTGGTGGGAATGCCACACGCTCCACTGCCACCCCTCAGACAAGGCCCTGGTAAGCAGGCGCTGGGAGGTGACTATGGGTTTCAGCGTTCTGGCTCCTGCCTTGGCACAGGGACACTTTCCAGGTGACTGGTTCTGCCAACCAAGATTTTTGTCTTATGTCTCCTCTTTTCTAACTTTAGTTTCCTCATCCGAAGAAAACCGATCGCGTTCTTCGCGGCCCATGAGGCAGTGCCCACCACAGCTCGCAGCTGGGGGCTGAGCACCACAGAGACGCTCCGTGCCTGTTTGTCTATTCTAATTGATTCCAAAGATGCAAGCCCCAGGGAGCAGATGGGGAGAGGCTGGCTGGGAGTGCTGAGCCCTGGGCTGTGTGGGAGGAGCTGGAATGGGCGGCTGAGCCAGCGATTTCCTCAGCCAAGAGTGAGAGCTAAGATTGGGCCTGTTGTCCAGAAGCCCCACCCAGAAGGGGAACCGGGCCCTGGAGACAAGAGGAGGATGCTGGGAGGAGAGGACCAGGAGCATAGACCTTCCTTTCATCTCAGACTGAAGCGACTTGGGGAAACACAAAGGACACATGGACCTGGCTGTCATTGTACCCCACCCCCAGAGCCACCAGCTCCAAAAGCCTCTGGGATGGAGAACTCAGAAGTGATGGATTGGCGTGAGGTGGCAGCCCCTTGAAAATCCCTCCCACACACACTGTAAAATAAAATCCACCCTTTCTTTGCATTTTGCTGAGCCTAGGTGTTCTCCACATTCCTATTGTCTACGGGTTGTATGCTCTGGAAGCTTTTTTTAATTTTTTTTTTTTTTTTGTCATAATCATGAGCCAACGCTGCATGAAAATACTGTATAGTTAGAGGAAAGAGGGGAAGTGTGAGAGAGGTAAGACTCAGCAGAGAGAGAAGTTGAGGACCACTGCCTCCCATTTCCATAGCAGCGCCATAGAAAAGGATGTGAGGACAAAAAACTACCTAGAGGGTGGTCGCAGCATGCACCAGTGGGGGTCAACAGAGATGCCACCACGGGCAGGTGGGAAAGTGTTCTGCTAGGGAACTCAGAACTTGGTCCTTCCAAGTTACTCCACCTGAAGCAAAGGGCCCTGGGGCGCTGATACACCCGCTCCACACTGTCACTGCCTGAGGGCTCCTGGAGCAGCAATGGTAAGCCTTTCCAGATCCACTCGCGCTCAGGTAGAGAGCCACACACACCACAGAGGAGGAGTCAAGGGAGGGGAATCAGCAGCTTCATCCCCTGGAGTTATCTAAAAGTGGCCTGGAGAGGTGACCAGGCCCTGAGTCATGATGTCCACTTTAGAAATGAGGTCACTGAGGATCAGAAAAGCGAAGAGCTTTGACCACTATTGTCAAGCTAGCCATTTATTTTAAAATGAAAATTCTTTTTCTAACATGCAAGTTCAACTGACCTTTCTCCCTGAAATATTCACTGCCCCTACCACCCCAGCAGAAATTACTCCTCCCATGAGGTCTGCTCTGCACTTCAGTTAAGATGTTTGTCACACTGACCCTTTTACCTGTCTTGCCTGCTCTGGCAATCTGAGACTCACTTGCGAAGTACCTAGCACACCACAGGAACACAGCAAATGTTTATTTTCTCTTTCTCATGTTCCCTTTGATCTCCTGTCACCAAAAGCCAGCACTGAGCTCGAGAGATATAAGTGTTTTATTTAATTGCATTGAACAACAAAGCAAATGTAGAAAAAAAAAAGTGTCTGCATAACAGAGGAAGAAAAACTTGTCTAGTTTTAGTGTGTGAAGAGAGGAAGTAAGTCGATGCAGAAATGGCGTGTCGAGCAGGGGAGCCGGTTGTGCAAAAGTATAAGGTAAGGGTTTGAGGAAACCCCATCATTGTGTGTACACATGCCAGTGGGGAGTGGGAAGAGGGCAAGCTAGACAGGCGAACCTGCTGGAAGACAGTGCAAGTTGCCAGCCACAGAATCCACTACCATGACGCAATAAGGGAAAGATTTTTCCAAAAGTTTCAAAAGACCCAGACGGACCCACAGAACTCTGGAGACAAGAAAATGCTTCCTACAAGAGTAAAATCATCAAAGTTTGAAAGAGACACAATGCTGGAATCCCATATAGGTGACAAGCACACAAACTTCTGTGATCACTGAGACTGGGGGTAAGCAGAATTCCTAAACTAGAACTGTCTTATGATCACTTAAGACTTCAGACAAGAGCTAAGACCAATAATACAGGTTGTCTTAGAGGGGGAAATTAACACTGAGTAGGAGCCCAGGACCACAGAAAATGAATGCCAGGGATCTTAATAATTTCTGTCCATAAAATCTGTGTCAAATTGCAAAATCAAATGAGAAATACTAGAAGAACACTATTTTTCTAATAAAAGGTTATGCAAATTTATACTTCTTTGTTGTTGTTCTTTTTGAGGCGAGGTCTTGCTATGTGGCTCAAGCTGGCCTTGAGCTCACTTTGTAGCCCAGGCTGGCCTCAAACTTGTATTGTTCTTTCTGCCTCAGCCTCCTGAGTGCTGGCATTCCAGATGTGTGCCACTATACCCAGCTTTTGAGTTTATACATCTGATAATGAGCTGTTGCATATCCATTGTGGATTTAGAATCAACAGAAAAATACGCATCAAAGAAAAATAGCTTACATACAAATCCACCATAGTTTTCAGTTTTAAAGCACTATATATATAAAACATATATATAAATTTTCCCTGAAATTCAAAGTGACAGGTTTTGCTAGCTTCCTTTGATATTTAACAATATATTACATTTTATCTATATTATTTATGACTAACTAGATGGATTTAAGGAGCAGAATTCCTATCATAAGGGCAGCTATCTGATTTGTTCAATTCACCATGACATTTAGCTTATTTTCAGCTTTCACTATTACTCCTAACAGTGCATTTTTCCCTAGCATAAATCTTTGAAGACCAGACCACAGGGTCACAGTATATGAATATCTTCAAGGATTCTGATAATGCTTCTCAGTTGCCTCTCAGGAGATCCTGCCCTCATGGGACAGACAGCCTATTTCTATGGCAATCATTGGCTATATGTAATTCCTTACATTTAAATTAATTAGAATCAAATTCAAGCAACACCTCAGTTCCTCAGTCTCACTACCAGAGGCGAAGTGCCGAGGAACCTTACAGGCCAACGCGGGTATGTTGGCTAGCACAGTGATAGAACACTCCACTCAAGAAGCTATTCTGGAGAGAGCTGCTTTAGACTAGAGAGAGGGCAGAAGGTCAAGCCACAAAGCCAGTGAGTCCTTTGTGTAGCAGCTTAGCGTGTGAGATGTGCCATTGAAAGTGACAAAGCAGAGTTAAGAAGTATCAGATGGGGGAGCTTACTGTCTGGATAAAAGAGAAAAGCTGTCTCTGAGAAAGTGACATTTTAGCTGTGACCACTGGAAGAAAGGAAGCCAGCTAGGTAGATTATCTGAGGGAAGAGAGTTCCACGCAAAGGCAGCAATAAGTAGAAAGGCCCTGAGGTAAGAGTGTGCTTGCCTAGCCAAGGAAGAGCAAGAACATGGGCAAAGTGGTAGGCTGAGGCCAGAGGACTACTTGAGCACAGGAGTTCAAGGCCAGCCTGGGCAACTTAGACTGACCCAGCCTCAAAACAAAAATGAAAACAAAAGCAAACACCCTTGTCAGGCATGGTGTTACATTCCTGTAATCCCAGTACTTGGGGAAGGCAAGAATATTGCTAGTTTGAGCTCAGCTTGGGCCACATAATGAGTCCAAGGTCAACCTGGACTCCATACCTGAGATCCTGTCTCAAAAAAAAAAAAAAAAAAAAAATTAAAAA
>PVKN010014261.1:0-19319 GCA_004027915.1 Capromys pilorides | reverse complement strand
CTAAAGAGAACCACTGTAAACATTTCCTGGTAGTGTTTTCTGTGCATAGTCATATCCTCACATGTATATTATATATAGTTACCAAGTCAAGATTGTGTGATATTAAGCCATTTGTGTTCTGTTTTCACTTATCATTGTTATCATGAGCATATTCTTACATTGTTATTTTTTTTAAATTTACTTTTTAGTTGGCTATAAGATTTTTCCATGTAGATGTACTGTACGAGGTCAGTACCAAACATCAAGTTCAAAATCGCAAAACAACAGAATAGTATGTTTCTATAAAACTGTGCCCCTTCCCAACAGCTTCCCATCCTAGCCTCAGAGTCCTTTTTACTTCTGTTCTTCTTGAGCCTCTATAAATGCCCTATCTCTATATCCTGGTGATAGTTTCTCTTTTAAAAACATTTATTTTATTTTTACATATTTAGTACAGGGTCTACAGGGTGTCACTACACAGATCAGACTCTAGTAATTCTCCTGTTTTCAGCCTCTCAAGCGCTGGAATTACAGGCGCACACCACCAGGCCCAGTCTCAACAGCTGTCTCAGCGTGCCTCAGGGGTAGGGCCAGCATGGCACACTAGGGATTGAACCCCAGCTGCTGTGCTTTGCCTAAGCAGGTGTTTTAACCCCATGAGCTTTTATGGGATTAAAAGCCAGTGCCTGGTGATAGTCTCTTTATCACAGTTCTCAAGCACCCTCCCCAACCACCTCCACTTTCTAGATAGGGCCCTTGAAGATTCATTCATGGACTACATTACTCTCAAAGTAGTATCATGTCATGTTATAATTCGAGAACCTAGCATGGTTCCCATTTACTGTATCTGATATGGGCTCTTCAGCCTGAAATTGAGGAAATTCTCAATGTGTTCATCACCATCCTTCTGAGCTTCCTTTGCTTATGATCACATACTCATTGTAATCTATTTATATTCTCCCCTACTTCTAAAAGCAATCTCCCTAAAGTCTTAGACCCCAGTTGTATCTACATAATGCTGGCCGTCACTATATCCTTATCTGTCTAAGGGGGTTAGTTTTGTCTTATCTAAATCTGTTAATTGTAGCAGAAGTAAGGACCATGTCTTCTAATTCTCTTGTATCTCCCATGGCATTGGGTATATGGGAGCCTTAAAAATACATTGATTGATTGTGTTGGCTTCAAAATGGAGACACAATCTGTTAAAATAAAACTGATTTAGGGCTCACTTTTGGAGCCCATGCAGGGTGAAAAGGGTGTACTAGAGGTGATTGGAAAAAAAAACAGATGGCTTCACCAGGCAATGCTGCCAAGTGGAAGAGGGGTACTGGGCCTGGGTTCAAATCCTGAGTTCACCACTTACTAATTCTGTGACTAAGGGCATATTACTCAATATCTTTGGGTGACAGTTCTCTACTTCATAAGGGAACTGTGATGGCTAAGTGAAATGGTATATGTGAAGGACCCATCATAGGGTGTGGATCTGTAGGCTTTCAATAATAGTATTGTGGTACCCGGGTTCATGCATTTCATTCCACAACTCTGGAAATGATGGCCACATTTGTGTTCATGCAAGAAAGAAAGTCGCAGTTGTATTCATCATCTGATGCAGACTTTACAGACAAAAGCAAAATTTTGCTAAATACTTCTGTCTCTAAAGTAAACAGCAAACAAAAGTATCCATGAGCCAGGATGCCACTGTAGTTCCTACTTAGGATTTAGGAGGAAATTTCAATTCTTTATGAAGAACATGACAATGATTTTCATTTTGATAAAAGTCACAAAGTTATCATAACTTTGGGAGCCCCTATTTGATTTTGGAACTTGTAAATTTCTTAGTATGATTATTTTAACTTACTTTTCTGTTAATCAACAATAACAACACACCTTTCCATTTCTTATGATCTTCCATGAAGCAAGGAGGAGAGAAACCTGCTTAGTAGTAAAGGCCAGGCTTGCAGTAGTTGCCTGGAAAGGGCCACAAACAGATGGAGAATACACAGGGAGAAGAGACAGGGAGGGAAGGTATGGCCTGGGCATTATGGAGGTCCCCACCTGAGTCATGCAAATTGGCTTAGGCTTTCCTTCACAATCCTGCTCCAAAGGCCTTTTAAGAAACTCTGACAAAAACATCAATCTGTCCTTGTGACCAACCTTGAATGCCAGCTTATCTTCCTAGCTTCTCAGAAAGCAAGAGGAGGTGTGGGAGGAAACCGTATTTCCATGGCAGAAAGTCCCACCAGGCAGGAGCACTGCTTTAGGCTTAGGCTCCAGCAGACCTCAAACATGCCTAGACTTGCTGTCCCCTGGAAGGATATCAATCCCGGGATTGAGGCCACCTGAGGAGGTTCTGCCTACACTTGGCACAATGGTTCCCCTGAGAATGTGCAAAGGCTCTCAGCTTGGGGCTGTGGGACTCTAAATAGCAAACTAAGGGTGGTAGCTGCTGTCACTTCAGACAATAGGAAGGGGATGAGCTGGGCTAATCTACCTTCTCCTTTTCTTGCTCTACTGAGCTTGGAATGGAACCCGAAGCTTCAGATCACAGCGTGATGGAATGATGGAGGCATGGCAGGAATGGAGGGTTGGCAGGGCTAAAAGGTACAGGTCAGGGGCCTCCAGGGTTGCTCAGGGCTGCTTTCTTCGCATTTCCAGAGGGCCATGTGATTTCAGGGGCTTTGATCAGCCACAAGGGAGGAGCTGGGTGTACAACGTGGGGTGGGATGGGTATATGGGGGTGAATAGCAAAAAGGACTGAGGGGCTTTGATTATATTTGACATAGCAATGCTACCAAGGAGAATTGGGCACCAGAGAGGATAAACAACCTGGCTCTAAGGCTTCCATCCAGTCAGATCTGGGTTCAAATGTCTGCTGCCCTGCTTATTAGCACAGGGTGTGGCAAAGAAGAAATGTTTAGGAATCATTTGCTGAATGGAGACCTTGGTCAAGTAACTCTTCCTTGATGAACTTTAGTTTCCTCAGCGAACTGAGGGTAAGATAAATAGCAGCTGGTGGCACACACCTGTAATTGCAGCACTCTGAGGCTGAGGCAAGAGTTCAAGGCAGCCTGAACTGCAAAGTAAGATCCTAACTCAAAAAGACCAAAAAGAAAAAAAAAAGATAAATAGTAGTTATGACTGTTTCTTTTATTTTTTTAATGTTATGGCCACCTCAGCCTGCCCTGGGGATGGGGGTGCGGCTGGCGCAGCATGTGGTGCTGGGGATCAAACTGTGGTCCCTGTGGTTACCTAATCAGGCACTTCAGACTGCTGAGCCATCTTGCTGGCCCCATGATTCTCTTTCTTTTTTTTTAATGCATTTAGTACAGGTTCTCCAGGGTCTCAGTACACAGATAAGACTCTGATTGTCCTGTTTTCAGCCTCCCAATGCTGGGATTACAGGCATGTGCCACCATGCCCCATCTTAAACCCTGTCTCAGTACGCCCTGGGAGCGGGCCAGCATGGCACCAGGGATTGAACCCTGGTCCCTGTGTCTGCCTAAGCAGGTGCTTTAATCTGCTGAGCTATCTGGCTGGCCCAGTTATGGCTCTTATTTCACTCACACTGTCTCTCTTCGCACCTGCATCAGTTTGCTGGTCCGTTTCCCCAGCCCTGTACAGTGGAGCTGCCATACTAAATAAGCCTTTTTCATTGGAGAGTCATAAAGGGTGCATGTGCCCAAGGCTCACTCTTCTAGTGCGTTGTGGCTCCCCACCTCACCCCCACCCCCACCCCCACTGCCTTCTTCCTTCCTTCCTGACCCTATTTGTTTCTTTTTGTATCCTAGGCAAGCTTTAGGGTATAGTTCTGCAGCTCAAAGCAAGCACTGAGTCTCCAGTTCTGAACTGCAGCACACACTGCTCTCCTCCCTAGAGGGCTGGATCTGGGCTACAACATGAAGCTTTACTTGATTCCAATGTCATCAGTACCACTGATTAGAAAATCTCCTACCTTTGTCCCTGTTTCCTCCTGCACAGCTAGCCAGTGTGTGCATCTGGTTCCCTGTGGGGTCCGATGACATCAGCACCGTTGTGACTCTGAAAAGTTCACTGTGAGCTAATTCCTCCAGAGTATGGAAACCAGAGGTAAGGCAAATAACTCAGAGCATGTGAAGATGGTGTGACTGGGACTTTGCAGTAGGAGTCAGGAGCTGGCTTGAGCTGCGTGCTCCCTAACCTGCACTGCCTGGTGATCAATGACACGCACCTTCCAGATAGCTCACTGGTGCAAGATGAACAATTTGTAGGATGAAAGTGTAGCTTTGCATAAAGTGAACAGCTCAAACTTAACTGTGGTTCTATTTTTGTCCTTTGTCTTTATCTTTTTTTCATTTATGTATTTCATTTTTGTATTTAGTACAGCGTCTCACTGTGCAAATATGACTTGTAGTGATCCTCCTGTTTTCAGCCTCCCCAGCACTGGGATTACAGATGTGCACCACCAGGCCAGGACTCAGTGTCTGGCTCAATGCACCCCAGGGGCAGGGCCAGCGCAGCACGTGGCACTGGGGATCCAACCCTGGTCCCCGTGCTTGCCAAGCAGGCACTTAGTCCACTGAGCTATCTTGCTGGCCCATCCATTATCTTTCGTTTGGAAAGATCAGTGGGCAGAAAAGATGGAATAAACTGAAGTCTAAATTTGCTTGCGGGGCTGGGGAGATAGCTCTGTGGCACAAGTGCCTGCTTGGCAAGTGCAAGGTTGTGAGTTTGAACCCTGGTACCACAAAAATAAATAAATAAATTTGCTTGCATCTTCAGTCATCCTATGGTACGTGCATATATCTCTAAGACACTATTGAGTTTGATTTTCTATAGACTAAAATCTCGTCTTTTGTGTTTCTAAGGGATATAGTGAGAAAGGGAAAAATTCTAGTTCAAAGACTGAACAAATTCACTAGACCTACTTGTAGCATGGAGCTGAATCCACCTACCAGCCCTCCTCCCCAAATCAAGTATGATCCTGGTATTGATATCTGTTTTTAATAAGGTAGAACTGGAGTGAGCAGAGGCATAGGAAGAAATGGCCAGCTTTGCTGAGGCTTTGACTGCAAGAACAAATGACAGTCTTGGAGACAGGTACAAGAAAATCTTTCAGAATGCAGAAAATTCAGCAGACTTTCCACATTGACCATTGTCATGGCAACACACTATCTGACGGCAGCAGCCATCACCAGCCTGAGGGGCACAGTATCAGTATATTAGGTTAGCCTGGACATTTTTAGCAACATTTGGACTTGCTTCTAGCTTCATTTCTCTTAGGTAGAGCTGAGTTTCTTCTCAGTCCTGGACTCAGTATGATCTGCTAGATTGCACAGCTAGAACACAAGGCTTTGTCAGTACGAAAGGGACGCTAAACGGAAAATCTGAACATCCTTCACATTCTATAACCACTCTACTTGTTGTCAGCCTCCCTGGCTCCTGCTCACCCACTCCTAGCCTCTTCATTTCTCTCTTCCATACCAAATCTTTCCCACACAAAGCAATTACCTCCCCCCATCCCAAACAACAGTGACTCATCCACCAGCCCCAGCATTCTCATTGTATTCTTTTTATCCTTTTTCCTGTGCTCTCCCTGTAATGTAGGGAGTTCTAGAATCTTAGTGTTGGAAAGAATCTTAACAATAATTTAGTTCAGTCCCTGCCCTCCAAGGCAGGAGCTCCTTTTGTACTATGAGAGCCAAGTCATTATCTAGTCTTTACTTGTATATCTCTAGTGACAAAAACCTTATTCTTTTCTAAGAAGCCTGTTCCGCTCTCTTCATTGCAGAATTCTACCTTCTATTGAGTGAAACCTGTCTTTTTATATCTACCCACGGGCCCAACTCTGTTCCTTGGGGTAGCATAGACCCTGTCTAGGTCTTCTGTTTGCTAAGAGCCCTTTAAGAAGAAATATAAAGTAAAATTCACATCTCTGTGAATTTTTTCTTCCCCAGAAAAATCCAGCTTCTCCAACCAGAGCTGTTGGAGCCTTGGCTGTAGTCTTCAACCCAGTGCAACTAACCTCCTGGAAAGGCTTCTGATGGTCTAGAGTTTG
Source organism: Capromys pilorides (assembly GCA_004027915.1). Taxonomy (NCBI): domain Eukaryota; kingdom Metazoa; phylum Chordata; class Mammalia; order Rodentia; family Capromyidae; genus Capromys; species Capromys pilorides. The sequence goes on along the minus strand of PVKN010014261.1, from coordinate 13,306 downwards.
TAAAGTGAAGTTAATACTACATCAGCATTTCTATAGATCACTTTGCTCTGGTAACTCAGACTGAGCTCAGTCAACTAAAGTTCCTACCTCTTTTTCAAATATCATGCTGATAAGTGGTATCTTCCAATTCTGTATGTGTCCACTTGCTTTTAAGGACCCAGTTCTGATTCTTATATTTTCACTCAGTTTAGATTCACTGTGTTATAATCAGAATATTGCTTTAGCCAGTTAGGACCTTTAGAAAAACACTTGATTTCTTTCTATGTAGCTTCCAGGTCCTGTCGGATCCTTTCTGTCTGTTTTTTTTCAGCAGCCCTTATCCTAGTGTTTAGGTCTTTTATTTATTCCTCTTCTATTTCTTTCCTTTACTAGTTCTTCATTTGGAGCTATGTGCGCAGGGGCACACCCATGCCTGCACACACAAAGGTGTGAGCAAGGAGCAGGAAGAAGCTCATTAATGTCTGTTTTGATTCCTTTGTCTGTGGGCTATCAGGATTTAGAGCCCGGATGGGAGAAAAGGGCAAAGTTGAGTGAAGAGAGGTAAAAGAAGCTGTCCTGGGATCAATCCTGAGAAACATAGGAAATATGTTCTGGGCCTCAAAGGCAGGAGGAAAGCAGGGTGGGCTTGCGAGTGCTCATCAGGGTTAACACACAATGGGACAGACTGAGGAAGGGCCAATACAGGGACAGTTTCGAAGGGAGGGAGATGTGGTTAAGAAGAGGACCTGTGGATTCAGTAGGCACTGACTGCTCAGAGGGTGGCAGCTTAAAACAACAGAGTCAAGAGAAGACTGAGGGTGAAAGGGATTTTATAAGGCCAATAAGCAATGCTGTGAGTATAATCATGTCTATATTTTTCTATAGCCAAAGGAGCCCAGGAAATGGAGTCCTTAATTATGGACTTTGCTGTTGTCACAGACTGGGCTCTGCTAATGGATATAGGTCTCTTTCTTTCTTTCTTTCTTTCTTTCTTTCTTTCTTTCTTTTTTCTTCTTTTTTTCTTTCTTCTTCTCCTCCTTCTCCTTATATTTTTGGTACTGGGGCTGGAACTTGAGACCTTGCACTTGCCAGGCAGGCACTTAAGCCACTGAGCTATCTCACTGATATAGGTCTTTAGATCACTCACAGCAAAGACCTTCAGGACCCTCAGACCAATTCCAGCATCACATAGATCTCCTCACGTTGGACTGGATTCCAATGTGGGAGTCAAAGGTAGGAGAACTGGAGCTATCTTGGTTATTTTATGCATAACTACAGGAATTTCACTCCTCTGATACCTTTATTTTCCTAACTTAGTAAATAATTAGGATTTCAACTCTCTCTCTCTCTCCCTCCCTCCCTCAATTAAATAGGCAAATAGCTGACCCCAATACTTAAAACGAATAGTATATATGAAAAATGAATTGTAAAAAGGTAGTTAGGATCTGGAGGAGGCCTTGTCCGGAGAGCTGAGAAGAGTTACCCCAGCAACTAGAGGGCAGAATAATCAGGAGGGCAAAGGCTAGAAGACTGCCATTTCCTCTCTGCCCTATGAGCAGAACAATTCCTATGTAGCTGAGGGGGAGAGAAGGGGAAGGGAGGGAAAGGAAGGCAGGGGAGAGGAGAGGGCATGAGGAAAGGGCAGCCGATCCATCCTGAGTACTCTGGATGACACTGGGGAACCTATTCCCAGGGCATCAGAATCCCTGATACTCATCGAAGTTCTGCAGTCTCTTAAGGCACTTCTGGATGGAGGAACATCTACACGGAAAGAGAAGGTCAGCAAGCTCCCTTCCTACCCAGGCCCTCTGAAGTCTAAATCAACTTCAACTTCTCTTGTCTTAAAGAGGGTTGTACTATTGCTATTGGGCTTTTGAAAGAAAAAGGGCATACTTTAGAACTTCTTTTTCCTTGGAGGTATCTACAGTTGAACCTTTTGTCCTTCTGAAGGTGACATTATCTGGCCAAATGACAATCCCAGCCAGAAGGGCCTGTTGTAGAATTCTAACTACAAGCTGTCAGGCCCAAAGGAGGTTCCCCTTCAGAGTCAGTGAAATGACTAGCCACCAAAAGCCAAATGGTACTTGAGGAAGTGCCTGCTAATAGGCCACCACAGACTGGATGGAATAATGGGCAGGATAGGGCAAGATTTTGCTCACCTTTGATGTAGTTGAGGATTTGTTGGATTCTGCGGGGCTCATTGCGGTCTGGCCGGCAGCTTGGCGTGATTTCCAGCACATAATCAGGACCATATGCTGTGAAAAACTGTAGGGAAAAGGGAAAGACCAAAAAACAGCTAAACCACATAAGACCTCCAAACCGAACCAAATACAAACAGGACCATCAAAAGGAACTTAGCACTACCGACAAGGCCAGGGAGGCCTCACTGGGCAGAGCAGGCGATACCACAGGAAGCTGGCACTGGTGGCACTGCTTCCTGTTCTCTTGCCACACTTGACTGCTCAGTGCCCTTGCCAGCCATCTCATGCTTTGCCTTCCTTCCCTTGGGATCTTTGCCATCCCTCTTTCCTAGGGCCTGTGAAAGCCCACCCCCAGTGCCTGCTGCCTGTGGCATGCCTTCCAGGCACAGCTCAAATGTCACCTCCTTCACAAAGCTGTCCCTTATTCTCTACCCCCCCCAGCATTCTGTTGGTATCTCTAATGGCCCTCATTCAAATAGAGAGCACTTGCCTGCGTATCATAAGCAGGTCACTGTGTTGGCTGCTGTGGGGACTCAGAAAATGGATAAGACTTCCCCTGGGTCATGGATGGAGATTTTCCAATAGTATACAGCCCCCCTCCCCCGACTGTGAGCTCCCTGAAAGCAGGCAGCCCCTGTTTCATTCATCTCCAGGGACCTCACAGACTGACAGTTAGTTGCCTATTAGCTCTGGTTGCCTTGAATTCCAGGTCTTAGCATTGGCAAACAACTCTAGTTTCTCTACTTTAGTTTTTTTCTCTGCATGTTTATTTGTTTTTAAATTCAAAGAAGCGAAATAAAGATTTGTGGATTCTATGTCCAGCCCTCTAGCTGATACCTTGTGACCTTTGGTCTGTCACAATATCTGACTCAGCTTCTCTGTTAGGGCCCACTTGGGGAAAAACAGTGTGACAAAGGCAGTCATTCAATTGGGATAAGTTTCTGAATGGGAAAATATGCAAACTATGATTTCTGTTTAGGTTTTAGCAGAAATAGTATTTGTGCACACTCTCTGGAGAGAGAACATATGGTCCTTAACATTATATGCTCTCAATAGTGATATTGTTAGGTGTTAAGTAAACTAGGCAAATTCAAATTCCGTGAAAAAAATAGCACAGTGGACATGAAAACAAAGATTCTGGTATCTGTTATGATTTTGATGCCATTCAAAGAGCCTCAAAAAAACAATCCAGAGCTATTATGATTGTTACCAAATTGTCCTTGTTTAAAGTCTGGATGTACATCTGGTACCGTGGGAGATGTTGTGGAACAATCTCTAGGGATTTTAACAGTGTCTTTGTGTAATTCATGAGAGTAATTTGATGGGGAGATGGTGTTTGCACATCTATGACAGAAATTACTACGATTTAATTTTAATGAAAATGATCATGACTGTGCCAGTATTTCTAATGCCATTTGTGTGTGTGTGTGTGTCTGTGTGTGTGTGTGTATGTGCATTTACTTGTGTGTGTGTGTTTGCGCATGCGTGTATCTAGAAAGGCAGAGGCTTAGTCCTTCCTGCTGGAGTTATAACTGATGCCTGATATACTGAGTTTTGGAAACGGGAGAGACCTTGATAGAGGTCCTCTTTAGCAAGCCTATAGATGGGGCAGACGAGAAGGATTACCTGGGAGACTCATCCAGAAGTTAACCCCCACCATGGCTGAGGAAATCACAGAGGATTATAATTTTAGCCAAGAAGGGCTGCTCAAGTCCCAGCCTGAGGCCCTTGTGGACCTAGCTGTGGAAGAAGAGGCTTCAAACAGATGCAATACCCTCTCCTGAGGCGGCCTCTTCTCCAGAAAGTGTCAGGTGGTCCACTCATCTCATGGCTATGGAAGATAGGCTTAGAAGGCAATAGAGGAAAGGCAGCTGAAACAAGGTATCTCCTCCAGGAGCCCCAAATCCCTGGCATCAAAGTGCTATTAAAAAATCAGAGGCAGGGGACCTAGCTGAGTTACTGGAGGAAGGAGTGTTCTATCTCCAAAGGGGAATTGAATTCAGGACCCTGCACTTGCCAGGCAAGCACTTATTCTGTTGAGATATCTCCCTGGCTCTTGGTCCTGATGCTTTGGAACAGCATGTCCTCTCTGGTGAGTACCTACTGTGTGCTTACCCACATTCCCCTACCATAGTTCTCTGACTGAGAGCACATGACTGCTCACCATATGGCCAGAAATGACAATCATGTGACAGAACTCAGCTCTACTCTGATCAAGCCTCTTGTTTTGCTTCCATTTGCACCTGGCTCTAACAAAGCCATATGGTGAACAAAGTCATAAGCAACCCATTCTTTGCTGAAGTAGGCTCCCGGAAGGTAATAGCCAAGTCTGGATTTCTGAACTGCTTTCCACTTTGGCCAACCAAGTATTATCCCCAGGTCCTGCTTATTTGCAGAGATAGGGGACACAGATGCTTTATGAAAGTCCTTGTGTAGGAGCCAGTTGGTTCCACATGACAGCTGGCTGGTCCTGGTTTGGGAGACTGCTTGGAGTTGAGGGAAACATTAGGCTGCATCTAAAGCAAAGGTGGTGTGCTCTTCCCTCTCTGGTTTTGCCAGGACATTTCTCTGCTTCTGCTTTATGCTATTTTTCTCATTTTTGCACTTGTTAAATCTTCTGCACTGGACTATGAACTCTGTAAAGGTAGAAACTTGTCATGTTCTCTTTGCATTCCCTATAGAGTCTAACTCAAGTCATCACAAGTTTTCCTTAAATGCATGCTGAATTAAATTAATTCTCTAAGGCTTTGAACTGTTCAAACAGTTCAAAGAGTCAACTCATACAATGAACAACTTTTCTGGACTCTGGAGGCAGCATGATGAGGTGGACCAAGCACTAGCTTTGGAATTAGGGAGAGCTGGAATTTGGCTCCAGCTGTGTGCCTCAGGTAAGCTTCTTAATCTCTGTTTTGTCCTTTCCACCAGAGGAATGATAAATGCTGATCTCACTTGGGCTGTTAAGAGTCAATGAGATAATATCTATCAAAGGGCCAAAGTCAGGGCCCAGGACACGGTAGGACTTTGATAACTGTGAATTCCCTTTTCCTAGCATGAGAGGTCCTTGCCTAATCCTGTGTCATTCATACTCTAAGAAAGGTTGGGTGAAATGCTTAGGGCTGAGGAGAGAGCCTGATCTTCCTGCCAGACCAAGCCTACGGGTCCCAGCTTCCTTCCTCACTTGCTTAAGTCATCAGTTCACCTGAGGGTCTGTGGGGAAACTGACTTTTGTCATAGTTTTTGGTCCTATGGTCCTGCTGCTTGTTATTTACTGATGAGGTAGAGAGGAAATATGATCACAGAAGGCAAAACAGATGTTGGGGTGCAGAGATTTGGCCAGCTCTACACATAGCTTGAGGCCCCACCCTGAAGCTGCCCTTCAGCCCTGAAGGGGAAAGGAAATGGACACTGTAGAAATCCTATTCTCAGACAGGTGGAACAGGGATAAAAGAGGCCAGCTGGCCTTGAAGGCAAAACACTGGCTTTGATCTCAGAAAAGGAAGAAGGCGGTGCTAACCCCTTACTATCCTTTCCCCCTTGGTACTCCTTTTGCTTTTGGGTTTCAATTTAAACACTTATCAGGGGAACATGGTGCTGAGAATAGGGAAAATGGAAGCTATGATGTGAAGCGAAGGGTTGGGAGTTACGGGTGATGGCTTTCAGGCTCTTCCTGACCCAGGGACCAATGAATAAAGGAATGTGAATAAGTCCACTCCAGATCAGGTCAGCCCACATTTCTTGTTCAATTCTTTCCACTCTTGCATGCACAATGGAAACAACATACAATTAGATGTTTGGTCAAAAGATATCAGGAGTCTCACGGTTGCTGTTATTCCTTTGTAATTCTGTTTGGCCATAGGAAACCAAGCCACAGACCTGAATCATCTGGTCCTCTTATCCTCACCTCAGCATTTAGTACCTACTATGTGCCATGCTAGGTTACTCACTGGGGTACAAAGACAGTAAGGCATATTCAATGAGAGTGATTGTTATAGAGAAACATAATGAGGGATTTAATAGTAAGATTAGCAAAATACAGAGGTTGACATGGTGGGGCATGCCTGTCATTCCAGCACTTGGAAGGCTGAGGTAGAAGGATCATTGGGAATTCAAGACAAGCCTAGGCTACAAAGTGAGCTCAAGGCCAGCCTGAGCTGCATAGCAAGACTCTGTCTCTCACAAATCAACTAACTTAATTCTCACAATCAAACTACGGTAGGTGCTATCACGATTTGGCCTTGAAGCACAGAATAGTTAGGAATCACATAGCTACTTCACACAAAGATGAGATTTGAACTTAGGTTATCCTGGAGGTCAGTGCTAACCATAGGGAGCCTACAGACAGCTTCAGAAGAAGTGACTGTGGAATGAGATTTGGTCAAAAGAGCTTGGGGGATGGGTGAGGTGATCTAACAGAGCCTAGGCAAGGATAAGAAGCAAGAGCAGGGCATGGTATTGCATGCCTGTCATCCCAGCACTTGGGAGGCTGAGATAGGAAGATTGCTATGAGGTCAAGGCCAGGCTGAACTATACAGTAAGAACCTGTTTCACTCCTGCCTCTCCAAAAGGCAGAGAGTAAGAAACAATAACACATAATTAGGTATAATTAGATGTGGCTGGAGGTCTGGTATAGGAAGGAGCAGGACAACAGGCTAGGGAGGTAGGCAAGGGTTTCCTGGTAGCCCCTGATGAAGCATTATCCCTTATCCAAAGCAAGTGGTTCCATGAGAATAGATCCTGTTTTGTTCTCTGGTACAGTGCTATTTCCCAAGGCAATGCTGACACCTAGTAGGTGGTAAGGAAATATGTGTGGGATAACAAGTAGAATCTTGGGGGAGGTACAGGAAGCTTTTAAATAAGGGAACCAACGGGTCAGCTGTTCATGTGAGAGGGCTCACTGGCCAGGTTGTGGTTACTGCAGGGGCAACAGGAGGTGGGGGGGCACTAGTAGGCTTGGGGGTGGCCCTAGGGTAGGAATGGGAACAGGTGTGGAGGGAATGAAGAAAACCTTTAAAGTTAGCCCCCTGGAGGATGAAACAATGAATTGGATGTGGGGAACATGGAAGAAGGGCTACTGTGGAGTTTCTGGAGGAGCATTAGGCAGGTGAGGGCAGAGGAGAGGGCTTGGCAGTAGGATGCATCAGTGCAGGTCAGGGCTCTGGTGCCATGGTGGCCTGGGTGAGAGTATGCCCCACTGATGAGTGATTTGGGCCTATGGCACGATGTATGCTGTACGTTTGGGAATTACCAGTGTCAGAAAAGGAAGGCATCAGATGAGACTGCCTTGGCCAGCAGGGCGTGGCTTGGAGGCCACTGCAGAAGAGCGGAGAGGAGAGGAGAGGAGAGGACAGGAGATGACAGGAGAGGACAGGAGAGGACAGGAGAGGACAGGAGAGGAGGGCAGCAAGGCAAGAATCACAGGGAACAGCAACAGTCAGTGAGGGAACGAACTGAGGGTACGGACAGAGGCTGGGCTAGAGTGGGCTGAGAAGTTGAACAGGAGGAAAAGGAGATGAGAATGACCTCCTTTAAAAATGAGTTTGGTAGCTGGGCATGGTGGTACAAGCCTGTAATCCTAGCACTCTGGGGGACTGAGGCAGGAAGATCACAAGTTTCAGCATAGCTTATACAAGTTAGCAAGACCATATCTCAAAATAAAAGCAAAAATGTGTTGGGGATGTAGTTCAGTAGGAAGGTCCTTGGTTCAATCTCTAATATCACCTGCACCCCACCCCCCGAAAAAAAAAAAAAAAAACACCCAAACTAAAACAAAAAAACCAAACACACAAAGTGGGGAGAAGTCGAAGTTGATTATTAAGATCTGGAGTCTAGCTGAGTGGGAGAATTTTGGTGCTACTGATGAAAACAGTGGGAAAGAGCAAAGGTAGCTAAAGGAAGATGGTGGGCTTAGTTTCAACTGAGTTTGAGATAAAAATAGGGCATCTGGGTCCCAATGGCTAGCAGGTGGCTGGTGAGTGTCAAAGTGAGATCCAGGACTCAAGGTACAAAATTGGGAAGTCTAGATACAGAAGGTAGTTGGGGGCCAGAGTTCTACTGAACAGAAGACAAGGAGCAAGCAGAGAGGAAAAAGAGAACAGTGAAATCCTCCGGAAGTTCAGGGATGAGAAGCAGCACCCAGAAGACGCTTGGAGGACTCTACCCACGAAGCCGGCAGTACTTTCCCATGGTGAAGCAGCCTCCCCTCCGTCTCAGTCAGCTGGGGAAACAGTAGCAATGCCTGTGTCCAGCCCCTTTTAATGGCTCTCAAGCTTGTGTTAACTCTACTTCTACCTTTTCTTAAAAATTATACTCAATTCTAACTGGGCAAGCCCAAGGTTAGTAACAGTGTCTCGAACAGACCTGCGAGGTTTCACTTGGGGATTTGTTCCTCTGATAAAGTAACAGGGGCCCTAGGGAGGAAGAGCATTTCTTGCTCAAGGAACTCTGTGAACAGAACTCTTCAGAGCCAGAATAACACAATACTAGCACTCAAAGAACCTGGGTGTAACCAGGATGGAAACAAAAAGTCTCTTTTTCCCAGAAAAACATTTCTGTTTACAGGAAATTCGGTTACATATGTCACTGATAGTACATTTTAAGGATATAAAATTGCAGTGGTATTATTGGGAGTAAATTTTATTGCCATGGTTTTCCAGCACCAACAAAATAATAACTCCATTACTTACTTGGACTGGACCAAATGGAAGGAAGCAGCACATGAAAGGTGACTGCTAGCATTGAGGGGGTGGGGGTTTTCAAAGGCTCTACTGCATGACTGAGAGGTTGGGGGAAATAGGCTATGGAGATGATGTGACAGGTGCAGTGGACTCTTAAAGTTGCTGGAATGGAACCCTGGTGTCCTGTCTAGACTCCATCTGTATCCTGCTGTGGTGCTTGCCTCAGTCCTTGAAGAGTTGGTATTTAAGAACAGTGTTTAAGAGCTGTTTGTTTGAATGAACAGGATATGGAAATAGGATTTTTATTTTATTTTTTTTTGAGAAAGGGTTTTACTATGTAGCAGGCTGGTCTTGAGCTTCCTGCGATCTATCTGCCTCAGCCTCCCACGTGCTGGAATTATAGGTATGTGTCACCATGCCTGGCTATGGAAATAGTTTTATTATTCAGGTTGTTCTTTTTCTTTGTTTCATGTTTTTAGTGCTGGGGATTGAATTCAGGGCCTTGAATGAGCAAATCACACATCCTACCACTGAGCTACATCCCTGGCCCTTCATCAGATGTTTGGTGGCATTTTAACTATTGTTATTGAAAGAAGTTTATTAAGCCAAATAGGTAAACCTGGGACATGTTATCTTCTTTTAGCACCAATTACATTGAAGTGAAGAATATGCCTGTGAGGCTTGTGTCTACATGTGCCCCCAAAGCCTCGTGTACTCATAGGTGGGGCTTTCCAGAGGTGGCTGGATCTAGAGTATGTGGTGCTGGGATCAAGGGCATGTGATTACCACATCAGTCCACTGATTGGTTTGGCACAGTTCTAGGTGTGGATACAGGGAAGGGCCTCCCTGGGTGTGAGTGCTACCTTAGCTTGGAAAGACTCTAACAGACTATAAGGGATAGAATGAGGCTTTGGGGTGCTTGCTGCTTTGCTACTTTGTTGCCATCCGCTCAACATAAGCTATCTCTCCTCTATGATGCCTCTCTGCCATGCTGCCCTGCCATGAAGCCAGCCAACTATGAACTAAAACCTCTGCAAACTGTGAGCTAAACCATTCCTCCTTTAACTTTGGGTACCAGATATTTTCTCAGCAATAATAAAAGTAACTAAGATAATGCCTAATATTAACAAGTCTTTTTTTTTTGGTGGTACCAGGGATTGAACTCAGGACTTTGTGCTTGCCAGGCAAGCACTTATTCCACTGAGCTATCTCCCTGGCCATAACAAGTCTTATTTCATTAGGTAAAATACTTAAGAGACTTTTTGAACACATGTGTAGCCTTTTGGTATATTTAGCCTCATTAGTAAGGTTCCTATATTAGTCAACCATAGCTCTGTGTGTGTGTGTACAACAAGCATGCATTTTATTAGGTGCTGAGCATCATTCTAGGACATCAGGAAAAGCTAAGAACAACAACAACAAAAAAAGAATTAATAAAGAAAAACAGTATTTCTGTACAGTGTAGTATTACTCTGCCACAAAGACAAATTTGAGTAATTTGTAGGAAAATGGATTCAACTTAAGGCCATAATGTTCAGTGAAATCAGTCAGACACAGAAGCTTAAAAGCCATATGGTTTCTTTTATATGAGAAACCCAAAGTGTAAATAAAGAGCAAAATAAAAGATATGATAATAGGATGTAGGGAGATAGAGCTTTGGCAAAGGGATAGATGGAGGGGGAGGGAGAGAAGCAGAAGGAACTGGGATGCATTATCTGCATGCATCAGCTCCCCACAAGGAATGTAAACATTGTGCACTCACACATGTGCTAATAAAAAAAACCTTAAACAAAAGAGTAAAGGGCCAGGAAGATAATTCAGGGGCATAACCACCGGTCTGGCAAGTGCAAGGTCTTGAGATTGATACTTGGTACAAAAAACAAAACAAAAGAAAAACAAACAAAAAACAAGAGTAGGGTCTGGTGAGTTCTCTCTCTCTCTCTCTCTCTCTCTCTCTCTCTCTCTCTTTCTATTTTTTGGGTGAGTACTCTTAAGGACATGACTATCCAAAAGGAAGAAACATAAAATGAAAATAAATTTTAAAAAGGAAGGTATAATCACAGTAAAGGAAGAGGAATAAATCTAAGCTAAACCATGTGGTGAGTTTGCTACAGTACAAGAAAGTGGCCTCACATGCATGTGTGGCATGAGACGATGATTTGTCTAAGACCATAATGCGAACACTATAACATAAGTTATGAACTTGAACATACGGCTTCACATTTTCAGTCAAGTGGGCTTTCTACTATACAGTAGCATCTTGGTTCATGAACTTAATTTGTTCTATGATTTTGGAAAAGGTGGCTACATTTGAGTTTATGTGGGAAAGACACCTGTGGATATGGTTGTCATCTGATGCAACTAAATATGAAATTTTGCCAAATTCTTTCGTTTGTGAACCAAACTGCAAACAAAAGTGTTTGTGAACCAAGATACCACTCTATAATGAATGTGATCAAAAACTGTTTTAAGGACTGAGATTTTTGCAGGTTATGAGAGTGCACACCTGTAATCCTAGCACTCTGAGAGGCTGAGGCAGGAGGTGTGCAAGTTTGAGCCCAGTTTGTGCAACTTAACAAGCACTTGTTTTGAAATTAAAAAAAAAATTCAAATGGCTGGGAATGTAGCTCATTGGGAAGGCCCTGGACTCAGTCCCCAGTACCACCCCTCTAAAAAAAGATAAAAATGGGCCAGCCAGACAGCTCAGCGGATTAAAGTGCCTGCTTAAGGCAGACGCAGGGACCAGGGCTTCCTGGGTTGGTGTGCTGAGATGGTGATTGAGACTGGGTGTGGTGGTGCGTGCTTGTAATTCTAGCACTTGGGAGGCTGAAAACAGGAGGATCTCTATAAGTCAGATCTAGTACTAAGACACTGTAGACTCTGTACTAAATACATAACAATAACTATAAAATAAATAAAGACCCAAACAAAATTTCAAAACTGAGGTTTCTTGAGTTCTCTATGATGACCCTTAAGTCTTTGCTCCACCATTTACTAGCCATGTTATATTGGCAAGTTAGTTAACTGTGCTGGGCCTTGGTTTTCTTGCTTGTAAAATGGAAAAGAATAACAGAACTTACTTTATAGGGTTGTCATGTGAATAAATAAATTAATTCATGTAACACTCTTAGTTAGCTCAGGGAAAGTGCTTGGTAAACGGTTACTAAATGCTATCTGTTCTCTCCCTACCATGTGCATTATCAGCTGTACCCAGAAATGGAGTTCTGAATGCAGTGGACAGTGATAAAAATCAGAGTTCTTTACAAGTGTCCATTGAGACTTTAGATGAGTGAATTTTGAAGATCTTAGACTGTCTCCAAAAACCAGTAAGCCAGAAAGAGGGGCAGTGAGGTCAAGAAGAGAAGACCTCCAAGTGAAAGTGACTTAAGAAAAATGGCAGGGAGGGGGACAGAGTGAGACACTGGGGGTGGCGGGAATGGGAGTGTGAGAAAAGTAACAGAAAGGAAGAGATAAAGTGAGGGAGTTGGGCTGGGGAGGAGTGAAGATGGAGGAACTGAGGAGGAGGCAGGAGCTACAAGGGCAGGGTGTCAGGGTGTGCTCTTAGGGGTGTGTAGGCCAAGTCCTGGCTAAGACTAATATCTTCCTCACATTGCTGCTGATCCTCAAATTTCCACTATTGGAAGGAAAAAAAAAACTTCTTCATAAATATGTGCAGGTCCAAATCCAGTTATACCATATACCTGTTAATCAAATGAATATTTTGGAAACGAGCCTATACATGCAGTTTTTTTACATTAAATTTTGCTTTGGCCAAGGAAGCAGGGGATATTGCTTAACCTGGCTCATTGCTAGACAAGTAGTAAGATTATTTCACAAACTGATTCTGCCGGAGGGTGAGTAAGATTGCCTTGGATCATCCCTGTCCTCTGCTGAGCAGTTGCCCTCTCTCCAACACTGCTGCTAAATTTCTTAAAACCCCTCTCTTCTTCCCTGATTTGTTTTCCTCATTTCTTAGACAATCTAACCCACTGCAGCCTGGCCTCTTCCTATCTCCAATGCACTGCTGTTTTGGAGGGGGAAGGCAAAAAGATTTCAGTTTGTTGGTAACGCTCATTGGTTGGTAATGAGCTTTCTTGGAGCACTGTGTTGAGGGGCATTCCGAGACAAGGTCTAGATTCAGGAAAACATGCCATGACCAATTGATAATATCTATCTGAATATGTAGTGGGTGAGCTGGGTGCTGGAGTCATTTGCACCCTGTATTTGTTATTCTTGAATTAGGGAACCAAAAAGGACAGGCAGAAGATCAAGTAAGATGAGTGTTAACTGCAAAGACATTAGGTTGGATAATTAGGAGGTCATGGTCCCTCATCACCACTGCTCTTCCTTCTCAGTCTCCTTTCCTGGATCTTCTTCCTTTATTGGTGAAGTGCAGGACTGCTCTTCTCTCTCTCTCTCTCTCTCTCTCTCTCTCTCTCTCTCTCTCTCTCT
>PVKN010014260.1:0-19301 GCA_004027915.1 Capromys pilorides | reverse complement strand
CGGGGTCTGGGGGGTCCCTGCCTGGGTGGCACCAAGGCAGGCTTCTGTCCTTGACTTTTTTTTTTCGTTTTCCTAATGAGTGTGATAAAGCTGTGGGTCCATTCATCTGCGTCATTTAAAGTCACTTGGGTGATTTCAAGCCAGGAAGAACAGCAGGAGCGGAGGCTGGCAGTGAGGAGAGGGGCTGGTGTCTGGATCCTGTAGGGTGGAAGAAGGGCATGGGTAAGAGGGGCGGCTGCAGGAAGGACGAGGCTTTGTTGGCCAGGTCAGCCATGCGACGGGGCCATCAAGCAAAGCTTTCTCATCACACTGGCCGAGGGTGTTCTGCTTGCTCCTGCCCTGGTCAAAGTCAGACCCCATGAGAGCCATAGCTTGTACTTGTGGGCAACGTACTTTGGAGACAGTGGCCAGTGTCTTAGAAGTGTTTGTAAGAAAACAGAAGAGGAACCGAGCCCCAGAACATGAGCTTCTCGATTGTTGCCGCGCAGTTCTCTGGAGCCTGAGTCCCAGGCTCCGTGTCCCAGTAAACACCCTGCTGCTGTCCACTAAGTAAATAAATATGACTGGGCTTGCCCTACCTCCAAGAGCCTGAGCCTGGCCTTAGTTCAGAGCAAGGAAGGGCTTTGTACCATAGGGCTTCCCACCTGTGTGCTGGGGCTGGGGCACGCATCTGCCGGCAGGGCTTCCCTCCTCGAGACTGAAGATAGGTCAGTACCTAGGTGTGTGGGTTTCAAGAATCCTTTGTTTCCCATGGGATCAGGACTCTTTGGTGGGGACTAGTTGGTTAAAAATCTGGGCTCGTCGAGGGTGGCCAGGAGCATGCAGATTTGTAAATGAGTGTGCTGGTAAATTGACAAGTGCACATTTGTACTACCCCCAAACAATGCTTTTTATAATTTCCAGATAAAATGCCCTAATTTGAAACAGCACTGAATAGAATTTAAGTTGATGGTGTGAATTGCAGTCCCATCTGCTCAGTTCCATGGCCCAGTAGCTCTGTGGAGCCATTTGTCACCATTTGTTTTAGAGCCTGGAGGAAAAAAATATCTCTGGATATTGTCCAGAACCTCTTGTGGAGAGGCTGTCTATGGAATGTGGAAGGGGTGGTCAGTGAGGTAGCCAGGGTTGGGTGGAAGGAGGGCCTTGGGCTGTGAGGCAGAAGAAGGGGTCCCAGGCACCCCATGGGCCTGTTAGTGACCCTTGAGAGTCGCTTAGTGGCCACTTTATGAGTGCAGGTTTAAGGGAACAAAGTAAAAGGGTAAATGGACCGTAGCCTCTCCAGGGCCGGGGGTGGACCACATCACTCCTTCATTCCTTCAGCTGACTTTTTTTTTTGAGCTCCTGTTATGTCCCCATCCTCCATCCCAGGAACTGGGGGAATCTAGCTGTGTCAATACTTCCTCTAGTTTTAAGACGTACAGTGCTAAGAATCATTGTCCATTGCATTAATCCCACCGAGCGGCATTTCTTCAAGCACTAAGACTGCGTGTGGAAACCATCCTGAGCTCATGAAAGGGCCGTCTCTAGGCTTTGCTTCTGATCTACTCAAAGCCTAAAGGGAGAAGAGGACTAGGCTATAATGGCGCATAATGGAGAGCTGAGTAGATGCTTTGGAGGTGTGGCAAAGCGGGCAGGGCCATCTCACCAAGGAATGTGTTTTTGGAGTGGGACTTTCTCAGGGGACAGGGGACTTTGACAAGAGGCTGAGGGAGCCCTTGAGGGTGGGCCTGGGAGTGTTTGAGAGCCGGTGAAGAGGAATGCTGTTCTGTTGAGGGAGTTACCCTGGGAGAGAGGGTTTCTGGAAGGGTTAGCAGCTGAGTCATCCCACAAGCACTTAGTGTCTGAGGCAGAGAGGGAGATACAAGAGTGATTAAGTCTCTGTTTGAGGTGTGCTACGTTTATCCATGAAGGAGGGTGTGCATGAAGATGGATTTCAGTGTGCAAGAGCGCACACAGCACCAGGAGAGCACGCCTGCCTGCCTAAGCCAGAAGAAGGTCTCCTAGCAGAGACCGCAAATGGCAAGTAGGTCTTAAGCTATGCCTAGATGTTGGGCAGCTTGGGGTGGAGAAGAAAGCTCTCTGGGTGCAGGGCTTTGGGATGCTTTCTCTGTTTTTGCCTTCCTTTTGTGGATGTCGATCAGGACCCCATAACCAGGTGTTCATTTGATTTTTGGAATAATAAGAGCTGTATTTCAGTGCCCCAAAAAGAAGATAGCCGTTACTTTTGAGGACAGAAATTCCTTGTGTCAGAGCTGCCTCAAGCCTTTTCTGGAATATTGTGGGTGTGAAACAGAAGTCCTGAAGGTGTTAACGCAGCTCAGGTGGGGAGGCCAGAAGACTAGGACTGGACCAGACCCAACCGGACTTCACTGGAACACTGTGCCTGCAGGGGAGCGAAGAGGGCTGGGGCTAATGGGTTAGGAACGAGCAGGCCAGAGAGAGTGCTGGGGGGAGTTGGGTCAAATTAAGGAAGAAGAGAAAGAGCGCACAGACTCCTCCATGCTGAGAAGAGAACGGGAAGCCAGCCACGGGAGATTGTGGGGAGAAGCACACAGTTTGTTCCTTTTATTGAAACAAACACCTGGAGTTGGTGGCATGGTGGGTTGTGGTAAAGCTCAGGGCTTCGAAACAGGAAGCAGACTGTGCAGTAAGTTAGAAACCTAGACAGGTGGGGTTCTACTATTCAGAGGCAGGTTCTCTAGTTACCCTGTTAGTTACCCCGCACGTTACCCTTTGCCGCTGTGCAGCAAAAACCTAAACTTTAGTGACTTGAAAGAGAAATCACTTTATCCTCTTTGGTGAGTTCCCTAGCTCAAGCCTTCAGCAGGAAGCTGGAGGCAGGGCTGGCTCAGGTCTTGCATCCGCTGCAGTCTGATGAGCCTGGAGCAGAGTGCTGGGGAGATGGAGTGCTGGGAACTGGCATCTCGTTCTCTTCATGGGGTCTCCTGAGGGAGGGTGCCTTGGGCATCCCAACTGTGTATGGCGGACTCCGGGCAGCCAGCTGGTTCCCGTGATGGCCCAGGACTCAAGCAGGCGTCCCAGAGAGTCAGGGGGACTGGGTGGCTTCTTACAACCTAACTTTGAGCTCACAGAATGACTCTCATCCCAGAATCTTGGCTCACCCAGATTCAGGGTAGGAAGGAGTCACTTCTGTTGCTGGAAGAGGATCAGAGTCACTTGCTTTGCAAAGCAGGGATGGGTGTTGCCGCTGTGGTCAGCGCTGGGAGACATGCCCTGTGGCACAGGCAGGAAAACGACACGAGCCACGAAGCTACCTCCTTGGGTGACTCCGGGAGGAGTGGTGGGCACCTGGGGTTTGGTGGGCAACGAAGAGCGGAGCAAGGGGCCATACGGGGAGGCGGCAGAGGATGGCTGAGGTATACCAGGGAAGGAGCAGGAGGGTGGGGTATTGGGGCTGACCCCAGGGCTACTGTGGTGCTCCAAGCAAGGGTGGGATGGCGAGGCTGTGAGAGAGGGGGATCTGGCCAGGACCATGAGCTCCTGTTTCCAGTGGGTTTTCTTCTAGCTTGAACCACCTTCTCAGTCTCCTGGTTTTTTTGTTTTGTTTTTTCCCCTTCAGATTTCTAAACAATCTTATATTAGGAGAAATTTAATATTGTTTTTGTCTTTTATTGCCCCCTTGTTTTACTTTGGCATGTATTTTTATTCATTGGTTTTTTAAAAAAGATTTATTTGGTACAGCATCTCGCTATGCAGCTTGGACTCATAGTGTCCAAGCCTGTCTTAGCTTCCCCAACACTGGGATTACAGATATATACCACCACGCCTGGTTTCAGCGGCCAGCACAGCGTGGAGCCGGTACAGCATGCGCTACCAGGGATGAACTCAGGTCCTTGCACTTGCCAGGCAGGCACTTAGGCTACTGGGCCATCTCCCCAGCCCTTGTTCTTTGATTGTTGAATCGATGGTACATGCACCTATGTTTAATGAGGTTTGCTTCCCACCCTTTCACCCCAGAGCCCACTGCTCTTGCGGGTCACGTGTGACCTGCAGAAACTGTTCACCTGTGTTTCTTAAGATTTTTTTAAAAATTTATTTTAAAGAGAGCAAAACAAAAATCAGGATTCAGAATTTCAAAACAAGATAGGAAATTAACAATAGTTAATATGTTGCATATTGTTATCTTCAAAGAAGTTACCCAGATTACCAGCTCCATGCAAAATTGATCAAACAACATAAGCACAAACAGTTCTTTTCAATGAACTAAGAGAAATTAGTAGTATAATTACCTCATTTATGACATATTTACATATGCATTTTCCTCTTCCTTTTTTTTTCCTTTCCCCACCCCAGTCATTCTTCCCTTTTGAGCAGTTTCTTTCCCTTTCACAGCATCTGTTGTATGCTTGGGATCTCGTTCACTTTTTCAGTTTCTTACCTGAGGGAGACCTAACGATGTTTACACACGCGTTTACTGATTTGTTTTGCTTATGGGTATGGTCTCTGGTTGCATCCATTTACCTATGTGGAAACCTCAAAGAGTTTGTCCTTTATGGCTGAGTAACACTGCATTGTATAAAACACCACATTGTTTTTATCCATTGCCCAGGTGATGGGCATTTGGGCTGCTTCCAGGATTTCGCAGCTACAGATTGCGCTGCTGTGCGCGTGGGTGCGCATGGATTGCTGCGGCGCGGTGCTTTTCTCCGCCAGTGTGGCCTCTTCACCGTGGACTGTGGGCAGCAGCAGGGCCCACCTGCCCTTCAGTGTCTGAGCACGGAGGCTCCGCTGGGCTGTGGTGTCCTCTCCATGCTGCTGTCCCCACCCACCCCTCCAGGGCCACTGGAGGCGAACCTTAGCCTTGGCTTCTGGTCAGGCCTTTTGGGACCCTATAATTGTAAATGCTGCTTCCAGTTCAGGTCCCATTCATTGTTTCGGATTTTCCTTTTGCCCTCTGTTGGGTTTTTTTGTTTGTTTGTTGTATAGGGGCTCCTAGTGATCCTCCTATTTCAGCCTCCCTACCGCTGGGATTACTGGTATGCCCCCCCCCCCCCCAGTTTTGGGGCCAGCATGACATGCAGTACTAGGATTGAACCCAGTTACCTAGAATCTAACTCAGGTAACTGGGTTCAATCCAAGTACTAGGATTGAACCCAGTTACCTAGAATCTAACTCAGGTCCTTACGCTCGCCAGGCAGGCGCCTAGACCACTGAGCTATCACTATCTCCCTACCCTCTCTTTTTTTTAAAGTCTAAGATCACGATTCTGATTTTTTTTCTGTTCAATCATATATATATAAATATATATATTTCTATGGGATACGGAAATAGTTAAGGGCCCTCCCCACCTCCTGTTTTTATACTGATATCATAAAATTATACAATGTTGGAGCTGAAAGAGGATTTTAAAAATTGTTTTTCAATCCCCAGTCCTGCCCCCCCCCCCAAAATTATCTGTTTTTCTTTTTAAGAAAAAATTTTTTTAAAGTTTTCTTTGACAGGCAGAGAATTTAGGTTTAGAGAAGAAAGGAAAAGATTATCTAAGGTATCCCAGTTGTCCGTCACAAACCACCAGCAAATGCATATTGCATCTGCTGAACTTCCTGGGCTAGAGAGTAACCCCTGAGTTCCCCGACTCCCCAAGCAGAGGTGGGAAGTACTTGCTCTAGCCCTAATAAGAGAACCGGAAGCCACATTTCCCTGGAGCTTGCAGTGTGAGACCTTAGGCCCTGCCCAGACTCCTTTGCTGGCTTGCAGAGGACAGATTGCGCTGGACTCCGAGTGACGCCCCCGGCAGCCCAAGGAAGCCAAAGGCTGCGCCTCCACAGTGCACATCGATCCTCTGCATTCAGAGCTGTTTTTCCCTGTGAACGTCCACAGCATTCATTACTCTACAGTGAGCCTGGCAGCCGCAGCTGCAGTGGAGAAGCTCCGCGCTCAGGTCCCGCGGTCTCTTTATTTCAGGAATTTTGCCTCAACAAGTAAATCAAATGCTCAGTAAACACACGGATGTCACTGTCCCAAGCCATGGGGATTTAGAGCCTTTTCAGAACTACTTTCAATCTGTTGCCTCTATAGATTTTTTTTTTTTTTTAAGTCTAGGTAGAATTTATTGTCAGGTAGATAGAAAGGGAGTTACACATTTCCATGAGAAGGCCAGCTGAACACATTCTTGTGTACTGAATACTCTTGGGGACCAGGGAACTCGAGTGACCATGATGCCTCAGCTGCTGTTGCTGCTGCTACCACTAATCCTTATGTAGAAGTTATAGGTGGGCTGGGTGCACGCCTGTAATCCGAGTGCTGGGGAGGCTGAAACAGGAGGATCACTATGAATCCACGTTGCATAGTGAGACTCAAATGAGTGGTTCAGGCTGGCCTTGAACTCACAGCGCTTCTCCTGCCTCAGCCTCCAGGGGGCTGGAGTTATAGGCCTGTGCCACCTCACTTGGCCTGCCTGTTTGTTCTTATTGCTCCCTTTTATTTTTTTGGACTCGGCTGCCAGCTCTACTCCATACCCAGTACAGGGCTCCATGACTGCACAGGTTCGGCAAGTTAATCCTGCCCAACAGGGTCAGCTCCCTGCTAATGAGTGCAAGTTGTCCTTTTTCTTCCCTAGAGCATGCATTTCCTGTAAAACCTTCCTAACTTTGGGCAGACAGAAATATAAGCGTGCAAAGGGATTGTTGGGAAAAGTTAAAAACTAATCTGAAGCATCCCATTTACCGCCTTGCAGGTTCGAGTTCTTAGCTGCCTCCAAAGCCCTCATTTTGTATGCTGTGCTGTTATTCCAGTTATCTGCAAAGTGTTGTCTGAGATGCCGCTTAAATCCTAGAGTACGTGTCACCGCGCGGTGACAGGCTGCCGCCCAGGGCTGCTGGCACAGGCCTTCCTCCTACGCAGATCTGTGTCACCAGGCTATACACAGAAGGCCACACTGATAACGGGATGTCAGCTCCGGGTGGGGTGGATGGATGGGGTCTCTGATTACCGTGGATTCTGATTATCATGTAGGTATTTTAAATATGCAGCTCCAACAAAGAGCCGACTGCTGTGGTTATCCTGCCAAGGATCACTGTTGGGTGTGTGGGGCGAGATGAACTCGGAGCCTCACCCATGCTAAGCAAGTGCTCTTCCCCTGAGCGACAACCAGTGGGGTTTCTTGCTGGTGAGAATGTTGTGTGTGCCCATCCTCCTGTTGCTTAGTAAGGAAGCTGCTCAGGGCCTCCCTGAGCCCTTTCTTGGTTGAGCTGTGTACGTCTGAAGTCGGCTGCTTTCCAGGAATGGGCCTTGGCCTCGGCGACTTTTGCCATCTCAGCCTTTGCAGCAGCGACTCGTTTGGGAGTTCCCCAGTCTGCAGCTGATTGAGACTTAGAGGAGGACCGAATGCCAAGTACTGAAAGTGCCCTTGAATCAACTGTCTTCTGGCATCTTTCTCAAATCAGTGGTCATCATGGCTCAGGGAGGGAGCTCCTGTCTGAATGCTCGTCATTCACCAGCTGTGTGCCTGCTGGTCTTTGCCCCATCTGTCCTGTTGCAAGAAAGAATTATTATTATTATTATTATTATTATTGAGAGTAGATGGCAAGGTGGCCTGGAGAGTTGGGTGGCCAGGGAGTAGAGTCTCTGTCCACTGGCAATCTCATCCACTCCCCTGCCAAGACCCGGGAGTCATTCTGGACGACGGCACGGTCACCACCATGCTCTGTACCCTGTCGTACTTCTTCAGCACCTCTGCTAGACCACCCGTCCATCCCTGTGATCCACTCTAGCTGGGGCAGCTGTCACCTGGAAGAAACCTGCCAAGACCTCACTTCCGCCCTTCCTGCTAGAACCGCCTTCTCAAGAGATTTGGAATATATGCACCCCTCAGTTCCTGCTGAATCTCTACTTCCTGGGGGTGGAGCTCAGCTCCTCAACCTGGCACAGCCCTGCCCTGGTTTGGCCTCTTTCCGCTACTTCATTGCCTTTCCTCCTTCTCTTCTTTCTTCCTTTGCTTTCTCCCTCCCTCCCTCCCTTCCTTGCTTCCTTCCTTCCTTTATTCTCTCCTTCCCTCCCTCTTTTTTTTTTCTTTTCTTTTGTTTATAAGGTCCCGAACCCGGGTCCTCTGCCCTGAGCTACATTCGCGGCCCTGTTTTGTTTTTTTGAGACAGGACTTTTACCTAAGTTGCTGAGTTGCCCGCGCTGGCCTCAAACCTAAGATTCTCTGCCTCACCTTACTGACTTCTTGGAGTTGTGGTTTGTTTGTCTTATCTGCCAAGTGGGGACAGTGAACTGCTTTCCTATGTTAAAATGAGAAGGCCCCGGTGGCTGTGCTCAGGCAGTGCAGGTTCGCGTCATGCTTGGAATAACAGACTCCTTCCTTCCTTCTCCTCTCAGATGATAACCAAGGAGAAAGTGCATTTCAGGGCGCCACACCTCGTTGTGTTTTTTGTCTACTTCCAAGGAGGACTTGGAAACTGATATGAGCTAGGAGGGTAACCCTGCAGAGCCCCTTGCACGTCCCCAGCTGAGTTTGCGGCAGGGGGCAGAGGTGTGGAGCTCTCCTCCTCTGTCAGACCTTGCAGCAAAGGCTCAAGCCCAAGCCGAAATCTCAGTGCCTGCGGGGACCCCATGATTGGGGGGTGGGATTAGAAACAGCCCTGCACCGTACACGTCCTGGACCCTGCGTGGACCCCTGGAGATCTGCATGCAAATGTCCAGAGGTCTGCTTCCTCAGGATCCTTGGACCATCTGTTGTTCATACCCTGGGATGCTGGTTTTCACCAGGGTTCATGGCATCTCGAGTTGCCACACACAGGCATCCACTCAGAAGAAGCAAAAGAAGAGGTGGTTAGAGGGCTGGGGTGGGGGCCATCAACGTGGGGGTGAGAGTTTAATGACTCAGGTAACGTGGAGTATCTGTAAAAGTGACTCAGCAGTCTAAGAAGTACTAGTTGATGAGATCAGACTTCCTTAACCCTGAACAGCAGCACCTCAGATAAAGGGCCTCAGATTAACCGCCGGGCCCTTGACCTGGGACTCCCTGAGCTGCTCCTTCCCGACGTCCCCTCAGTGCCTCTCCTCAGGCCTGTGGCACCCTCCGCTGTCCTGCTTACACAGCCCCACCCTCCACCCCCAAATAGTGCTCTCTGAGGCAGTTTGCAAGAAAGTGATCCAAACAGTCACCTTGGACCACGTATCCTAATTGTGAGGGCAGTCAGTCGAGAGCGAGGAACACGCAGACAGCATGAAGTGTGGGGAGGAAGCAACCCGCGTTACTCAACCACCCTTTAGCATGTCCTTTAGGTGCTAAATAAATAAATAAAACATGTCTTCCCCCACACAGTTACAGAGATGGGTGGGTATTTTTCTTTATAAAAATATTTTTGAATCCTCATATGTGGTTTATACACTTCCCTCTGCTTCTTAGTGGATGTGTGATAATTTACCACATGAGGAGTGCAGCAGCGCCCCTGTCCTTCCTGCCCTAGTGGCTCGCACCCTGCTTTCGTGAGCGCTGCCTCCATTCCCCACCTCCACCCTGCTGCTGCTGCGCCTCCCGCTCACTTCTTTTGTGTATCGTAGGCTGCTGCAGAATTCTTCCCCATCTCCAGGGTCTGTCCTGTGCATGTGGCCCGGGCTTACCTGTGCCCCGAGCTGGAGCACACAGGAGCCTGTTGCCCACTCCTGTGCCTCTCAGGGTTCAGAGCATGTTCCTTGCATTGGAAAACCAGCCACTCCAGGGCTGCCCCCCAGCTGAAGATGTGGTGCAGGAGACTGGACCCCGACAGTGAGAGTCAAGGTGGGAAGGAGTGGCCCTGGGGTATTCTCCAAAGTAACAGGTGCTTGGGAAAACCTCCAGAAGCAGCGCTAGTGTTCTCAACTATTTTTAGCTGAGGGTAGGGATTCAGCTCTGTGCCAGTGCCAGGCATATCTCGGGGTGCCTGGCTGCCCATACCTGTAGTAGGAAAAGGCCCCCATGGTCCCTGCTGCCCTAAGCAGTTGGGTGGTGGAATACAGACCCTTTGGGGTGCAGTCGACTAGACCAGGGTGGAGCGAAGTGTGTACCATTGACAGCCCCCAAGCTACGACTGTGGTGGGGGCAGTGTGAGCAGTGTTGCTCCGGTGAGGAGATTCCTGTCTGGGGAATGTGCGCTGGGGGCCACCGGTGGGACTGTGGCGGCAGCCATAGGCCTGTGTAAGCTGTGCTGTTGTAAGGTAGAAACCGGCCAGGGGCACACCATGGACTGTAGGACAAGGAGGGGACCCTGAGGTGTAGTCAGAGTTACGAGGCTTTCTCCTGGATGCTTAGTGGTGCTGTGTTTTGTACTTTGGGGCTGTCCCTTTCTCCCCCTAAACTCTGTTTGAACAGTAATTGGGTCACAGGGGTGCTGGAGTTACCGGTGCTGCCTTCATCTGTTGACAAATTCTGCAGTTGAGGTGCTCTGAAGAGCCAGGCCTGATTAGAGGTGGGTCACCAGGGGCGTGGCCCGGAAGGGCGTCTGCCTGTCCCTAGCTCCTCACTGCTCTCTTCTGTCTGGCTGCTGTGGGTTAAGCAACTGCACCCCATCATGCCCTCCCACCATGTCATTCCTGCCGTGGAACCAGCCAACTCGGGGTGAATCCACTAGCAACTGTGCACCGAGCAATCCTCACCTCTAAATTGTGGGTATCTGGTATTTTGTCCCAGTGACCAGAAAGTGACCAGCACACCCCACCTTGAGCTAATTGAGGGGTGCTGCTTCTCATGCTCCCCTGCTGTCATCCAAGAAGATATCCTGTGAGGCTGTTACTCGCTGCTCTCCTACTGAGAGGGTCACCATGATGCTGCCAGGAAGCCAAAGGAAGGTTGCCAAGAAGGCATTGGCCAGCACTGGCACTTTGTACGGTCTGTCTCAGGGCGCATGCCATCCTTGGCGGCTCCACAGCCCTATTCCCTAGGTTAGTAGGTCTCCACAGGCACTGAAGGCTCAGAGCCACACTGAAGGGACAGCTGCTGTAGGACTTCTCCGGAGCCTCAGTCACCCCTACACGGTCAGAAAAGCCCTTCTGCCAGGCGGGCAGGTGACATCCTGACCCTGCTTGAAGGAGCCCCTTGGGCTTGCTTTCAGAGAGTATAGGGAGTGTCACAGTGTCTTTCTGGGGCAGTGAGAGGGTCTGGCCCGCCAGCTTCCCAGAGGAGGGACAGCGCCCAGGCCGGCTCCATGTGGCCACAGGCACAGGGCAGCAGGAGGAGTAGAAAGGAGACTGGTTTGAAATCCAGCAACCACCTTTCTACCACATTGAAAATCTGGAGAAAGCGGACTGTGTTTGGACCAGGAACGGAGGCTGAAGTAGCCGCAGTAGCCACTGTTCTGTGACAGGGCCAAGGCCTGTGGCGGTGCTGAGCTGTGGTTGCCACAGCACCGGGCCTGGCGCGGCCAGCCCAGCTGAGGGGGTGCTGCACGTCTGCCCTTTCTCGAGACAGCCAGCTTTCCCCGTTATTTGTGAAGCCGGATGGAAAGGAAGAGCGGTTAGGGTAATTACAGGGAGAGCATTTACAGGCAAGTAATCTGATCCCTGCTAGAAAATAGAAGCAGATGCTGGCGCTCAGATTTAACCAGAAGCACATGCAGTGGAGGAGCTGACTTGCATGGCGGTGGGGCTGGGCAAAGGGTCCTTGCTTCCGGGACCCCTGTCCTGTCAGAGGCTGTCCAAGGTACTCAGAGGGTGGGCGTGTGGGAAAGTGTAGGGAAGGAGCAAGAAGGAGGTGGGGTGCTGGGGCCTTCTACCTTTTCTGGAGAGAAGTAGAGGGAGGCCAGAGGTGAGGGATGGGAGAGGAGGGGCGGCTGGGAGGAGCAGGAGGTGTCTTGAGCCGGAGGGGGTCAGGAGGAGGCCTCATCTCTGTCCCCAGGCATGGGAGCCAGGGCTTTTCTAGCAGCCATGTGTGGTAAGGAAGGCCTTGCTGCTTCTGAGGGCGGGTGGTGGCTTTACTGGGCCTCACTGCCGCTGAGGACACAGAGAACTTTTGTAAACCACTTTCCCCTTGGTTAAATGGTGACATGATGGAAAGAAGAGCAGGGGAACTGTGAAGAAGAAGATTCGAGTGAGGAAAGGACCAGCGGCGGGAAGACGTGGAGAGAGGTCTTGACAGTTACAGCAAGCAAGACCAAACCTAACCCTAAAACTACTCAGAGGCATAATTCTAAGGCGACATTACAATGCATGGCATATTTCTGAAGCATAGTTCAGAGGTCCTTTGAGGAGCAGCTTCAGGGGCCAGCGGTGCATCTGTTAGGCAACAGCTCAGAGGCAGGGACCTGGGCCGTACTGCGTGGCTGAATGCCTGGATCTGGGAGGGTCTGGCATTCTGGAGAATCAGCAGCATCCATGTCTGGGAGATTAAAGTCATGTGGGGTGAAGTGAATCATTGGTAGTTGCACCTGCAGCAGAGGCATCAATAATTTAGCATTTATTAATCACTGTCTTCAGACCAGATCTATTTTGGACACCACAGGAGATTGATATAAAAGAATAAAAGATGAATGAGTGGTATTTTTGCCCTTGGACTAAAAACCAGGTCAGGCCCTCATCTTATCTGCCCGGACTCTCCCGCCTGGGGTCCCTACCTCCAGGTCTCTGCCCGGCCCTCTGGCTCCACCGGTGTGACGAGTCAGAACACAGATCCCATCCTTGTCCATGCCTACTTCTGGTGGCCTCTTGCTCAACTCCCCCAGTCGCAGAGGAAGCAAATATTTGACCCGACTGAAGTGCCTCTCAGAGCGCTCTTCCCCCTCACACCGATGTGCCCTGAGCTGTGCAAACTTCTTGCTCAACCTGGAGCGCGCTTTGATGCTTTCATGTGGCAGATCCTGTCCCTCCCCCGTGTCCTTTGGGACACTGTTCCTGGGAGGCCTCTTTGGACCTGCTCTCCTTCCGAGAGGGCTGCACCTTGCAGTGGCCAGCTCACTGCCATTGTATTGCATTGTGTAATGGTCGTTAGTTGTGGGAATGTACCGGCTTAGATCAAAACTGCATCGTATTCATCTCCTTCATGATTTTTGTTTCTAACAGGGTCTCCTTATATAGCCCAGGCTGACCTTGAGCCCATGTGATCCTCCTACCTCAGCCTCCCAAGGGCTGGGATTAGAGGCATGCATGGCCATGCCTAGCTCCTCCTTCACAATTTCTGTCCTGGTGTCCATTATGTAGTGTATTATGAACAAGTATGGAATGGAAGTATAGGGTAAGATGTCCAGTAAATACATGAAAGTTGTTCAACATCACTGGGCATTAGAAAAATGCAAATTAAAGCAACACTGAGATCCCATTTTAATCTGGAAAGAATGGGCATCATCAAGAAGTCAAATAATAACACATGCTGGTGAGGCCTTGGGGACAGAAGGAACCCTTCCCCATTGTTGGTGGGAGTGTAAAATAGTACAACCACAGTGAAGATCAGCATGGAGATTCTCAGAGTACTAAGGGTAGAAACTGAGGATAGAAATTCCATTCATCCCAGGCATCCAGGCATCTCCAAAACAGCTAAAAGTTTTGTTGCAGTGATGTAGACGCATGCCCATGTTGATAGCAGCACTGCTCATAACAACTAAGTCTTAAATAAGAGCAGAGCACAAGGAGAACTGCTTAGCCACAAGGAAGAGTGTACTTGAGGTGTTCGCGGGTACATGGAGGCACCGCAAGGCCATAAGGCTATGTGACATAAATCAGACACACCAGTTAAAATATGGCATGGTTTCTCTCATGTGAGAAACCTGGAATATAAACAATAAAAGAAAAGATAAAGTAGACCTTGGAGAACAAGTGAAAATAGAATTTGTGCAGATGGGAAGGGGAAGGATGGCGGGAAGGGGGTGAGAAAACAGGGTGCGTTTTGTGCATGTGCAGACTCCTTAGGAGACAGTGATTGTTGTATACTCCAGACTCGTACTGATCAGAGAAAGCAAGCAACGTGGAGTGCAGCGTCTGTATTGGGTACTCTTGCTGTGTAGCAAATCACTGCAAAACTCAGTAGCTTGAAACTTGATTTTGTTCACAGAACCGCAGTGGGGATTTGGGGCCGGCTGCAGGCGTGGCTGGGGCCTCAGCTGGGCAAGCGCAGGCCTGGGCAGCAGGTAGAGGCCACGTGCGCGCATGGTTGTGTTCCGGATGCCACCTTCGTGGTATGGGAGCCGATGACCTTCCCACACCGTGGCTCAGGGCCCCAGCTAGCAGAGTGCACGCTGCCTCTGGGCGACTGGCCTTGGAGGTCACACAGTGTCACAGGCCTTCTCAGATCCAAAGAGAAGGTATCCACCTCTACGTTTTGTTGTTTGCAGTGTGAAACTTAAACACTGACCCTCGCACACCGTAGGGAAGCGCGCTGCACTGAGCCGCCCCGTGGCCACAGTTGGCACACGAGTGGGATGTAGAGTTTACGTGCATCTCAAGGAGTAGCTACACACACTTGACATGTCTTAATTCATTTTATCCCACCCCCCATTTCTAGATCTTCCTATTTGCAAAGGTTATATAGTTGTTTCTTACTATTTCTCTTTTTTTTTTTTTAATGTTTATACTCTGAGTTTCTCATATGTGAGGAGTTATGCAGTATTTTAGCTTGTACATCTTATTTATTTCACTTAATATTTAAATCTCAGGATGCACCCATTTTCCAAAAGATGAGCCATTTTATCTTTTTTATGGCAGCGTAGTTCTCCACTGTATAAATATCATATTTCCTTTTTAAAAAAAATTTTATCCATTTATTTATTTATTTGGTCCGGGGTCTCACTACACAGCTCAGACTTGCAGTGATCCTCCTGTCTCAGAGCTCCCAGCACTGGGATCGCAGGCCTGCATCACCACACCTGATGGTGGTGGGTGGTTGCCAGAGCGGGCCCAGGGCTCTGGGGCTGGCACATCATGTGGTACTAGGGATTGAACCTGGGTCTTTGTGCTTGCCAGGCAGGCACTTAGACTGCCGAGCTATCTCCCTAGCCCATAAATATTGCATTTTCTTGATCCACTCATCTGACGTGGATATGTAGGCCTCTTCAGAGATACAGCTGTTATAAATTGTGCTGCTCTAAACACAGATATGCACTTGTCACTAGAAGATGTTGTCTTAATTCTCTTGGGAAGATGCCTAGAAGAATAGCTGGACTGAGTAGAATTTCAATTTTTAGTTTTTTGAGGAATCCCCGTACTGATCTCCATAGTGGTTGTACTAATTAACATGCCCACCTTTCCCTAGTAGCCTCATCAGCCTTTGTTACTGATTTTTTTTTTTTTTTTTTTTTTGATGATAGCCATCCCAGGGATGTGAGGATGGTTCCACATACACAAGCCAATCGATGTAATATAGTACACAAACTGCCAAGCACCCAAATCATGTGGTCATCTAATAGGTACAGAAACGCTGCAGCTCTTGAGGAAGTGTGGCGTGGTCACATGGTAGAAGAGACTGTGGGACAGGAGATCCTGTTACAGCTCTGCTTGGAAACTATATCCCAGCATGGCCTGTGAAAGAAATTAGTGCTACAGCTTCAGCTAGTGTCTCTTGCTATTGCTGCTGCTACTGCAGTTGGCAGCTGGATGTAAGGACACTTACTGTTTGGCAGGAAGTAAGTTTTAGTTGTAGCGTCTAACTGCACCAAGGGTATTCAGGCCTTCTGAAGAGTCCACCATTTTAACACGTGGGCAAACAGAGCTAGCGAGATGTCTCAGAGCTCTTACCTATGGGGTGGGAGGTTGGCAGGGTGGAAGATGTGGAAATTAGCTCTGTTCTTTCAGTTTGCTACTGGTTTGAGGCACTGCGTTTACCATGTGGGAGTTGACAGCAGATTCAAGGGACTTTTATCTTGACATAGGTCTGTTTGCTCAAGTGGCCTTGAATTTCTGGGCTCTAGTAATCTTTCCTCGCCCTACAGCAGGAACATGCCACTACCTAGCCCATGGGACATTTTTGCTAAGGGAAGGATCACTTGATCATCTAACAGATGCAGGGCCTTGTGCCTGGGAGCTTGCAGAGCTGAACCTCAAGCTGTCGTGGCCTCTGGTGCCCCATCTGGACCTTGGTTAGACCATGCCTGGATGGTACTGAGGTCGGTCTGGCATGGCCTTCTTTGCTAATTGATCTCTGTAGCACAGACATACTTCCTCCAGCTCTGCTGGCTCCTCAGCTCCTTGCTAAAGTTCTGCACTGGTGAGGTCACCAAGACTGGGTGGGTTGCTGCAAGAGGCGACGTCAGTTAGTACTTACAAGGTCTGTGAAGCAGAGCCAGGTCCCTGGGTGGGCCCTAGAGCTTTGCATCTGCTTGTCCTGTGATCTAGAAAGGAAGGGGTCACCCAAAGGCTAACACCACTTCTTACCTTCCCAGCCTGAAGGCTAACAAATGGGAACCCTTGGATGTACTCACTGAGGTGTGTGCTTGGTGGCGCCTTTCTGATCACTTGCTCTGGAGCTGTCATGCGTCACATTAAAAAGCCTGGTGTGTACGCATCCAGTATGCTTCAGCAGTGCTCCTTTTAACTTGGGGACATTCCCCATCCTGTCCTTGAGGACCAGGTGGGAAAGAAAATCCAGCCTGTGCTGTAATCCTTACTCCTGGCATTGTGGAGCACATCCAGCAGGAGCTGTGGGTGGACTGAGGACCATTGCTCGTGTTCCATGTCACAGAGAAAGGTACTGAACCCTAAAGACCGTTTTCTCCACAGGTAGGTGAGGCTATGGTGCAGTCGGGCTCTGCAAGTCTTCAGTGAGCTGTAAGGCGAGCAGTGAGGATGGTGTGCGGCACCCCGAGGTGCTAGTCCTTGGGACCAGTTATCCTCATTTGAGCAGTACCATGTCCTTCCTCATTTAAAGAGGGGCAAAATTAAGAAAATAGAGAACAGGACATATTGTTCCTCCTGTAGTAAGTGAGGGAGGGAGGATGACGTGTATTCACACCACTCAGCAGTTAACCCGAAATCATTAGTGTTCTGTGTGGTCATTTTTAGGGTACAAGTTTTTTTTTTGAAACACAATTTTATTGCATATCCAGTTTTACTATGTTTACCTGAAAATTACACATTAGCTTGCTTGCTTGCTTTCTTTTTCTTTCTTTCTTTCTTTCTTTCTTTCTTTCTTTCTTTCTTTCTTTCTTTCTTTCTTTTTGTGGTACTGGAGATTGAACTCAGGACCCTGCACTTGCTAGGCAAGCACTTATTCCACTGAGCTATCTTCCAGGCTAGCTTTTTTTTTTTTTTTTTTTTGTCTTTTTTGAGACAGAATCTCACTATGTAGTTCAGGCTGGCCTTGAGCTCACTTTTGTAGCCCAGGCTGGTTTTGAACTCTCACTGATCCTCCTGCCTCAGCCTCCCAAGTGCTGGGATATCAGACATGCACCGCCACACCTGGCCTAGCATTCTTTTTAATACTCTTATATTTTACAAAGATTTTTTTCTCCTGTTTTTACATTGATTTCTCACTTTGGTAGAAATTCATTAAAATTCTAAAATACGTATTTGCTGATTTTCACCACATCACCTGATCTTTAGGGTTCACTGTGAGATTGCCCCATGGGGCTTTCTATTGGTCCTCAAGGTAGATGAAGAAAGATACTAGGGTGACTGATCCCGAGTAGTGTTTGGAGCAGCAGGATGTGGAATGAGCCTTGGGGATCATTGAGGCCGCTACTAAAGGAATGAGTGTAGCCTGGGAGCTGGGTCCTTCAGACGCTCTGATGTGCTCAGTTGTGTGTTGCACCCACGCACTGGACGCTGAGCCTAGAGATGCGGGTCTCCGAGCAAAGCCTGTTCCGGGAGCTGCCTGGGATACACAGCGCCCCTCCCTGCTCACGACTCCCAGCCATGATGCTTCCCTGAGACTCCAGCACAGCGCGCCTGGGATTGCATGCCACCCTGTTCTACATGCAGTCTTGGACCTACAGGTTTCTTTGTGGGTCATAGCAACAGTGAACATTTCCTCTCACACGGTCTCTGGCTGAGGAATTCCGCAGCACCTTGTCCGCATGCTGGGCACGGAGTCTCCCAGGAGGTGGCAGCGCAGATGTCCTCTGGGACTGCTGTCATCTGGAGGCTTGACCGGAGCCCAGGGTGGCCGAGTGACATACAGGGTCCTGGCGTCTTAGTGCCAGCTGTGAGCAAGAGGCTGTGTGTGGGCCTCCCTGGTGGGCTGCTCTGATGTCCCCACTATGGCATGTGGTGTTTGGCATTCCTCAGATTGTGATCTGAAGGAGTAAGGAGGAGCCCCTTTGTCTCCCTGTGGCCTACCTTTGATGCCCCACACCACTGTTGCTGCATTTCCCATGGGCCACACAGGTTAGTGCTGATCAGTGCAGTCGCAGGGTCGTTTAGAACACCTCTGTATCCCTAGGAGACTCCAGACTGTGGCCAAGGGTTTGTACATGGGGTTTCCTTTCATGGGCATGATCGATGAAATCATTAGCCATCAATGATTACACTCCATCTCCAGACCCCTGTGCTGTTCTTGGAGGTCCGGGTTGGGGCCCAAGGCTTTAGCTAGGTATGGCCAGGTCTGTCCATGAGACCATGCAGGGGCTCACCTTAAATCGTCACGTTAGCGTCGTTCTCTAGTGTGGCCTGGAGAGACTCACTTGATGCATGAAAAGTCTCCTGTCATTTGGGAAATTCCAAGAGATTTAAGAACTCACAGCTAGGAACCAAGAATAAGATATAGATGGTTATGGTGTACAGTAGTGACTGCAGAAGAAACTCTACACAGCCATCACGGATTCTTTTTATTTTTTATCTTTTTATTATTTTTTTGTTCTAGTCATAAAACTAGGCCATATTCCTTGCTGAGGATTGTGGGAGGAAGTAAAATATAAAGAAGAAAATAAAAATCATTTGGCATCTTAGAATCTAGTACTCTTTTTATTTCTTTTTACATAATTTTCTACAACTCTCTGATCTTTCTTTTTACATCGCAGAAGTAGTATTTGCTTACGGCAAAGTGTCCAGAGGGGGCAGAATGTCTGAAGTTAGTCAGTTTTGAAAAAGTGACCTGTCCTTGGGGAAGTTCCAGGAGATGTAAGAACTCACGGCCAGGAAGAGCCATCTCCTGCTGCACTCTGAGGAACGCGCGAAGGGTGGAGAGTCCCAGGATGCCCTGGGCAGGCCCAAGACTTGGTCACTCTGAGGGTGACAGAAGTCAGGGTAGAGCCAGCAGAGGGACACCGCCAGGGCAGTGTGGCAAGGAAGTGCAGCTCTCAAGAAAGAAGAGTTAGTTTTTATTTCTGTGTTAGGCTGTACTTCCTAAGAATAAACACTGTTTTTGGAGATCAAAGGCATGGGGTGGGAGGTGGACAAGGTAAAACTTAATAAGCAGACACAGGTATGAGTGTGAAAGTACA
>PVKN010014259.1:0-19325 GCA_004027915.1 Capromys pilorides | reverse complement strand
GTTTCTAAAACAAACCTTTCCTTCATTCATTTTAAGTGTCAGGTATTTGTCGCAGCAATGAGAGAAGAGTAACTGAGACAGAATTTGGTACCAGACAAATGAGGTTATTGATGTGGCTAAATTTGACCATGTGGATTACAGGCTTTTGGGAATAGCTTATGGGAGAAGATAGATATGCTTTGAGATGTTTCCTATAAGAGAAGCACTGGAACAGCTTCAGCAGTTCTATATGGGAGATTCTGGTCAGAGCTCAGAAGACCAAAACGCTGATAGAAATCCTGCCTGCAAAGCCCAGGCTGGGGAGGTTTCTGCTGTGAAGAAGGACTTTATTGGTTGTTGGACTCCAGATGATTTCTGTTTTGGCTTGGCAGAAAGTTTGTCTGAATTTTGCTAGTGTCCTGAGGTTAAGCATGGCAGACTGATTAATCTTTCAAAAGAAACCTTAAAGCAGCCGAATATTGAGGGAGTGGCATGGCTATTGTTAGGAGCTTTTAGTCAGATTAATGTTGAGAATCAAGAACAAAATGCCCATCGGGATGATTTAAAATTGTGAGTTTGGCCAGAAAGAAAGCTCCAATAAAGCTATGGAATGCAAAGATAGAACTGAGATGATCTCCATTGCCAGGAAGGATCAAGAGAATGAAAAGGATGGCCTGAGGGCATCACAGGAGGCAGCAGGTCTCCACCCTTTGCAGCCTCAGAACCACGAAGGTGAGAGACTTTGCTCTGGGGAAAAAGCTGCAGGGCTCCATGTTCCAGAATGGCAGTGGCAGCCACACCAGGTTTTAGAATAGTGCCAGCATAGAGAATTTGTTCCTTGGAATCAGGGTCAGAGTACTTAGTGGTCCAGACACTTGAACCCTATAGCCAAGAAAAGGAAGTCTGGCTAGTGCTCCAGCTGGCAGCAGACCTTGACATCATCCTCATGGCACTGGTTTTAGATGTTTGCAGAATGCAGTTCTGAGGTTAAAAAGACTTCCACCTCAATTTAAGAAGGCCTGGGAGGCCAAGCGGTGTGTCCCTGAGAGGGCAGTGTGTGAAGCAGAGAGTGAGAAGCTTAATGTGCAGTGGAAACCCCAGAAGTTTGGAAAAGCCAGGATTGTGGATCATCTAAGGGAAATTGCAAAGAGGGAGCAAAGTCAGCCTAAGAGAGAAGCCATGGGAGTTATCACCAAAAGTGCCATAGGGGCAGAGCCAGGTAAAGTCATTGAAGTTCACAACTCATTACAGATTTTTTTTGTGTGTGGAACCTGGGATTGAACTCAGGCCCTTGTGCTTACCAGGTAAGCACCTATTCTGCTGAGTTATCTCCTCAGCCTTCATCACAGATTGTTTCTGATGTTCTACTTGGAACTATAGGATATGTTTGCCATACTGGATTTTGGACTTGTGCTGGTCCCAGTGCTTTGTATTCTTCTGTTGTTTGTATCCTTTGGAACAATGATGTTTATCTTGTGCTACTGCATGTTAAAAAGGTTGAACTTTTTATTTGTACAGAGGCTCACAGCTAAGAGTTTGCCTTAGATCCTGGAGGAGACTTGGGAATTGGACTTTTCAGCAATGCTGAAACTGCTGGGCCTTTAGCAACTCTTGGAGATGGACTAAAATGCCTTCTACATAAAGAGACAAGCATGATTCTTTGTGGGGGTCCAGGGGTGGAAATGTTATGGTTTGTATTTGTCCCCTCCCCCCAAAGCCTCATGCAGTCACTAAGGCATAGTTCTGCAGTTTGTGATTCTTTATTCAAAGCTGGGATTATAGGTCTGATTACTGCTGGGATTATGGGTATGAGTGCTACACTCAGACTGGGGCAGACAGCCTGAAAGTAACATAAGAGAGACAGAGAGACAGACTTGCTCTCTGCAACGATTATTGATGCTACTCCTCCATTTTCTTTCTGTTCTTCTCCACCTCCATGAAAGGTTGCTCTCCACCATGTGCTGCTTTGCCTTATAGCCAGCTGAATATGGACCCAAACCTCCACTGACTGTGACCTAAATAAACCTTTCCTTCATTTTGAATGTTAGGTATTTGTCCCAGCAATGAGAGAAGAGTAATTGAGACCATGCCTCATGCTGTGCCTGCCCCACAACCCTGAGCACATCATGCCAGCCACTAAGACCAGTCGTGGTGGCATAGGCATGTAATCCCAGCCCTGGGGAGGCTCAGACAGTAGTATCACTATGAGTCCAAGCTGCATAGCAACACTGTTATCAGTAAGGGTTTTACTAGAGGAACAGATATAGTACAAGCTGT
Source organism: Capromys pilorides (assembly GCA_004027915.1). Classification (NCBI taxonomy): domain Eukaryota; kingdom Metazoa; phylum Chordata; class Mammalia; order Rodentia; family Capromyidae; genus Capromys; species Capromys pilorides. The sequence goes on along the minus strand of PVKN010014259.1, from coordinate 17,069 downwards.
ACAAATGTATAAGAAATTATAAGATTGGCTTATGATGGTCACCCACAGTCAGATGAGGAAGCATGTTGAGGGTGTCTGCACATTGAATGATTCAGTCCAAGGTTTGGAGCTCACTGTAGTGTTTTGTGTAAGTCTGTATCAGAAGGTCATAGGGTCTGCAATGGAAGGCTGATGAGTCTATACCAGAAGGCTGAAGGATCCAAGGCAGAGGCCAAGGAGTCTGCATTAGAAGCCAGGAGAAGACATCCAATCTGTGCGCAAGGATTGGAGCTCATCCACTCTGAGGAAAATGGAATGCTTTATCTTCTTTTAATTTTCTTTTATATCCTTTAAATGATAAGTCACTCTAGAGTGGGACTTCTAAAACCTAGGGTGTGAAATTGCTGAGCCAATTTAGTTAAGCTTTTAACTTTTTAAGTTGACATAATCTATCAACCACTACAGAGACCCTGTACGAAATAAATAACTAAAGAAAGAAAGAAGAAAAAAGAACTAAAACCAAGAAAAGCAAAAAACTTAATAACAAAGACCCAAGAAAGCTGTAAACCACCAGTGCACACGTCTGTTAAGATCCCCCATATGACTTGACCTTCGCTAAATCTTTCCACACTTGATCTTCATTAACATTTCACCTACAGAGGCAGTATGTCGTGCATGAGATTAAAATAAGAATAAACTGTGAAAGAGTCATGAGTAATAGGCACTCGAGGCTACTTGGTACTTTGTCAATCATTTGTGTTAATCAAATCCAAAGAGATCCAGGGAAGGCTGCACATTATTTCAAAGCTGAAAGCCTGACTTATATTTGCCTTTTATCCTCCACTATCCAGCATCATTTTTCCATTCATGCCACCTTTCGGTTTCTTTAGGCGTGGGCCTGGCCTCACCTTTCAGCTAACTTCAACATATGTAGCTGATTTTTCCTTTACCACTGTGTGTACACTTGCAATTCTTTGCTCTTCACTTGCAAGAACCTGGAGTCTACCTTTTAGGTCCATTACACATGGTATCACAATGTCTCCCTGACCATGGCAAAGGACAGTCCTTAAGGCCATCCAAGTGTTGCCAATCAGTTGAAAGCTCTTTTGCTCAACTCTTATATAAATTGTAAATTGGCAAAGCATAGCTGTGGAGGACGTCAGATAATGATGCCAACAATTGACACAGTTGGCTGTTAGGTTTTGCCACTGTCAGCTACTGTCAAAGGTGCTGGCAACAGAGGTAGGTAGAGTTGGCCAAGTTCTGGATTTGTAGCTTTTGTGTTTTCTTTTCTTTCTTTTTAATTGCTTGATACAATGTCTCACTGTGCAGTTTGGACTTGTGGTGATCCTCCTGTCTCAGCCTCCCTAGTGCTAGGATTACAGGTGTGTACCACCATGTCAGCATTGCATGCAGTACTGAGGATCAAACTCAGGACCATCCGTGTGCCAGGCAGGCACTTATGACACTGAGCCATCTCCCTAGCCCTGGATCTGTAGCATTTTGACAGTGGCTCTTATCAGTTATGCTGGCTAACAGGATGCAAGGATACCAGTCACAGGAGCTTGCTCGATCTCTCTCTCTCTCTCTCTCTCTCTCTCTCTCTCTGTCACTCTCGCTCTTGCTCTCTCCCTGTGTACATACTGGGAAGTGAATTCAGTGTCTCCTGTATGATCGCCAAATATTCTGCCACTGAGCTATGTCCCCAACCCTTATTTTATTTTTGGCAATGGATGCTTGCTAAATTGCCCAGGTGACTTGGAACACAATCATTTTTAATGATGAACATTTCAGGGCCATGGGTACTGACACTCCTAATCCAAGTTCTTTGTTTCAAGAGGAGAAAAGATGGAGAATGTATGTGAGCAGTTTACCACAACAACTGTTATCTGGGTGAGAGTGGTGTCCTTTAATAAATGAAACAAGATTATATGAAGGACATTTACTGAAAAAGGCAAGAAAGGCTGAAAAAGAAGGAAGGATCAGAGGAAGAGACTGTAAATCTCAAGTTCTGCCAAGTGAACATAATGTACATGAACTATACTAACAATGTGTAACAAAATAAAACTATATGCTGCTATGTAGACATCTAAATATTGGGATTTTTGGTTATGTTCTGGTAATTTCTTAGGGAGAAAAATAGGCATGTTGTTTTATAAATATATATTTCTATACACATGTAAAATATTTTAGGCTTTTCGAATGCTGTGGAATAAAAGCCATTCTAAAAAAGTAAGTCTAAAATAAAGACAGGATCAAACAATTCTCAAGCTGCACCCATGTAATGCAAAGAAACAGCATAGCCTGAAGGGCCCCAAATTCCTTCTAGATATTATTCCTATACTCTGAAACTTCAACATACACTTGCTCTCCTTCACACTGTATTTTTAACTTTTGTGTGCCTCTGAAACGTATTTGCTACAGCCTCCTACATGCTATGCATGCACTCTAGCACTGTCACACATTTATTTCCTTATTGTATGTATATATGTATGTATGTATGTATGTATGTATGTATGTATGTATTTAGCAGAACCCAGGATTGAACTCAGGCCCTTATGCTTGCCAGGCAAGCGCTTATTTTACTGAGCTATCTCCTCAATCCTGCTCCTCCTAATTTTAAAATCAATTTCATTGGTACACTTTTGAGATAATGATCACATTCATTATAAGGAATCTGTGCCTATACATAATGTCTTCTTTTTCTCATTCCCTTCCCCTCCCTTCGACTGCTCCCCTTCATTTACAAGATCTTTGTTTCCACTTTTTTTTCTATTTGTTTTCCTTTTCCCATCCCTTGCCTCCCTTCCCAGTTGAACACTGTCTTCCTACTTCCCAATATCTATAGTCCATTTTGGTCCTTATTCTTTTGGTTTCTCACATGAGAAACCAAACCATATATTTAAATGTATGCCTTATTTACCTTATTTCATATTATGGTCTTAAGGTGCTTCCATTTACCTAAAAATGTCTCAAATTTATCCTTGTGTATGGCAGAGTAGTACTCTAAATAAAAATATTTTCTTGATCTATTACCCCGTTGATGGGAATCTAGGCTGTTCCTAAGATTTAGCCATAATAATCCGTGCTGCTATAAACATGGATGTGCATTCATCACTGTGGCATGCATGATGCTTTTAATTCTTTGGGGAAGATCTGAAGGGGACCAACTGGGTCAACAAGAGCCTCCAGGGTTAGTCTTCTGAGGAATCTCCACACTGAGCTCCATCTTGGCTGCACCAACTCACACTCCCACCAACAGTGGTGAAGGTTTCCTTTCCCCACAGCCTCTTTGTATGGTTTTGAATACTTTCTCCTTCTGTCCAGCATTTCCTTTAGCATTACTCAAAGAACAGATTCCTAACGAGGTTTCTCTTTTTTTGTTTTACAATATATTTATTTCTTCCTTATTTTTAAAGGATAGTTTTGCCATATACGGAACTTTTGTTTGACAACTTTACCCTGTTATACTTTAAATATATTGTCCCGCCACCTTCAGGTCTATGCAGAGGTCCTAGGTTTATCACATGGAATTTTTTTTTAAAAATAGAGATATAAATAAATAAATCTGCCAAGTTAAAGGCTGGCTCCACTTGTTAATATTTCTTATCACTGCAATAGAAAACAGGACCTCAGCAGCCTGCACTTTCACTGGGTTTATACACACCTCAGATGATACACTGTGGGTCCTTTTCATCTAGTATCACAGATGCAGAGCAACCTTCAGGATATAGGAAAAATAGGAGACCCTTTAGGTCTCCTATTTGTCCTGAAGCTCATACTCATCAAGTGGGTGGAAGAGAGAGCTGGACGGGCTCAGGACTAGACTGGCATGAAAGTTGAACTGGTAGCTTCAAGACACATAAACCCCTTCTAAATTACCAACACTATAGAAGCAGAGACACCAAAGCATCCTCATAAGCAACTATGCCTTTACTGTGCCTGCTGGGCAGACTCAGGATGGGTAGCCACAGGCAGACATCTTTCCCTGAGGTGCTGCATGTGTCTGCCCAGGGCCAGTGTGGCTTCCAGTGGTAGCACACCGTCTTTCTTCTGGTCTAGTCCTAAGATGCTATCTACTGAAAGGGAGCAGAGTGGGGTCTGCCTTCCCTCAGCTGGGCCCCTTGCTGGAGGCCAGGAGACATCCTTCCTCAGGCTGGTAGGGAGAGAGAGCTCTGGTCTTTCCGCTGCCTTGGTCCTGTGTGTGCAGGGGTGTGGTCTTCCAAGTTCACCTTATCTGCCCACTTACTAACTTACCCTTTGTCCTGAAGCCATAACCTGTCACTCTCCTCTCACAATTCAGTTTTACTGCTTCATCAACACAGGATTTCTCCAAAAGTCTCTGTGGGATCTGTTGTAAAATTATGTGCCAGAGTTGAAAGGACCAAGAAGACCTGAGAAGGTGGCTCAGAGGACCCACTGAGGTTACACCCTCAGTGAGCAAAGAACGTCCAAAGCAAGTCAGCTTTATTCAGGATAGTCAGCATGGTCTCATGCACAATCACCTCAGCAAAGGAGAACCATGTGCTCAGGCACGAACGTGTCCACAGTCTCATTAAAGTAAAGGAGGACCACATGCTTAGTCACGAACACAACCACGATCTCCATCAACCTCCATCCTTCTCCCACCCTAGGGTTCATTCAGGGGTCAACCAATAGCATTCCAAGAAAGGGAGAAAGCAACACAGAGAACCCATAGGTGAAGCTGCCCTACCGCAGCTGCCCCTGGGCCCCATCCATTACACTCCACTTCTTGAAATGCCCATCAGGCTACAGGGATCACATATGTTTTGAGAAAAATCCAGCCCTAGGCCACCAGCATTTTGGTCCTGTTTGCCTGTCAATATCTATCTGGTAGGGAAGGCGTGTGCTAGTACCCTGAGTGATATCTGTGCAGTCCCACAGCTAGGTCCTTCTGCTAGGACCTCATGACCTTCAAAGTCATTCGTGAGAACTCAGTTTCTGTAACCAGGGCCACCATCCCTTGACCATTTGGAGGTCAAAGGAACATGCCTTCATGTTTGTTCCAACCTTCATATTGATAGAATTTTTGTACATTTTTTCCTTCTTGGATTTTTCTAGGAATTTTTGTACTCTTCTTCAATTTGCTGGTGATCAGAGTTTCTTCCTGTAGCAGCCACATTTCTAAAGGTTTCACTCATCACGTCTATATTGAATTTCTTTTTGGAAGAATCCAGGAAAACCCATCACTCCATGGTGAATTTCACAGCCATGTCCTTAAAGTTCACTGGTTCCATCACCATTTTGTGTCTCCGGGATCTTCCAGTATGCTTCCCACATGACCCACAGACGGTAGAAGGCACAGAGAGAGGTGGTTTAGCCAGCTAGGGTGGACATCAGCAATGCAGTCACAATCAGAACTCTGGCCATATGTGCTTTTATTGTATGAGACAATGGAATGGAAGGAAAAATTCTAAAGTTTAAATTTTCTCACTTATAAGTTTCAAAATATTATACTTCATTCATTCAGTGATCACGTACTAAGAGATTTCTATGTGCAAAGAGCTGGTCTTGTAACTGTGGGTAATATGTGAAAAAGAAAATGATAACAATAAACTCAAAATACCTGTCCTTAATAGGAAAAGCCCAGTCGCTTGGCAAATGCTTCAGCAAAATGTGGTACGCCCATACAATGTAATATTCCGCAAAAAAAGTACTCATGAATACAACATGATGAACTTTGAACATGTGCATTTTAAAAAGCCAGATGTAAAGTGTCACTTATGTGTGGATTCATCTATAATACATGTACAGGAAAATCTAATCCACAGAGACAGAAAGATAATTAGTTTGGAATGGGTAACAGGGAATGACTACTGTTATCAGTTAGTGATCACTAGAGAAACATTTAATGCAAGCTGTACAAGAATTTACAAGATTGAGTTACAACAGCCACCCACAGAATCAGATGTGGAAGAGTGTAAAGGGTCTCTTTGCCCTCTAGAGCTCCAAAGGATCCAGATGAAGGCCTGGAGCTCACTGCATTATCTCAGGCAAGTTCTTCTTGGGAGGCAGAAGAGTCTACACTGAAAGCCAAGACATGATATCCAACATTAAAGTGAAAAGCTCCTCTAGAGAAACAAAATCTTTCTTATTTTCCCTTTAAGCTAACCAGTAACAAAATGCCCTAGGGCGGGTCTTCTGTCTTCAGCAAATTCTTGCACCTATATTCAGAATTATGTTAATCCAATTTTGGGTTGTTTTTCTTTCTCCCCAGTATCAGTGATAGAACTTGGGATCTTGTGCTGCTAGGCAAGCACTTAAACCACAAAGCTTATCTCCCTGAAAGTTTTGTTTTTCTTATATTAACACACTTTGTTAACTATCACAACCCATCCCCTGTTACCTTAATACATTTTTTGAGCCAAAGTCTCCACATACACAGAGAAGTTCACATTATGCCTAACATGTTGTAACTACCCTCTTGCATGCAAAGAAACACATTAATTCCCTTCCCAGAGCAGAAGGAAAGTTTTCTTTGGGTGATGTTTATTCTTAACGTTTCATAACTAGAATATTATGACACAGGTTTAGAATTCTTAGGAATCAATACTAAGTCTACCAATATTATATTAGATAGGAAGCATAAGAGAATAATTACAATAACAATCCTTGTTTCTGTGATTGATCATAGGGTCATAGCTGGTATTTAGAACTACCTTCTACCACACATCCACATTCCCTTGTCCTTCAGCAAGCACCCCAGCAGGTCTTGGTTCTTTCTCTGGGGGCGAGGGTAACCCATATTTGCATTACTGAAGGTTTTGGGTCATTTTTCATTCTGTCTGAATTAGGCTATTGTAGCTTTTCATTGCTTTTACTAATAGATCTTAGTAATACTAGCAGGTGCCTGAAGGGATCTCCTGAACTCGAAGTATATCCTTTTCTCCCCTTTGGAGTAATAGTTCAAGTTCACCTTTATAGTCTGGGTCAATATCCCCTGCCAAAACTTAACTCTTTTCACTTGTTTCCTCTGACACATGACCCGGGGAAGTTTTACATTCCACTTCAGTGGCATTTGTGGGAAGTAGCTAAAGCTGGAGACTGATCACATGTACAAGGCAAGCTATGAAGATAAGGCACTCCATCTCTGAGAACAGGAGGTGCTCAGGCCAGCCAGCCAAAGCTGCTAGGCAGAGGGGTTGAGATTGACAGAAACCTCCGGAGTGTGTAAATCAGCGTGCTGCAGCGGCTGAGCAGTTCCTTTGCTTCCTAACTAGAAAGAGGGCTCTGCGTGAACTCAGCTTTCTGCATACTGTCTCTCCTCTATTTCTCCATCTTCTTGCCATCTTTTCTTTTGGGAATTTCTGGAACTTTGCTGGACTCAGCAGGTATAGTGCTTCCTGAAATAAACCTCCCCTTTGTAACTAAGACTTCTAAACCAGCAGCAAAACATAAACTCTTGGGAACAGGAATTTGTTAGTGGATCACTAGAGATAATGGTGAGTGATAACGTTCCCATTTCCACTCTTTGATTTCTGGATCCACGAATCCTGCCTATGGGAGATACAGTACCATATAGTGGATGTTGACTCAAAGCCCATATAACCTTCCAGAACCTTGCTCCAACCCTGCAAGCTACTGGCACCCAGCCAACTCTGTAACTGTGACTTCAAAAGACAATTGTACCTTTCTATCAAATCAGATGCCTCTGGATGGTGACACACATGGTAAGACCAGTCAATTCCAGAAGCACAACATCATTGCTTCACTTTTTTGGCTATAAAATGTGTTTCTTAGTCAGAGGCAATTCTGTATAGAATACCGTGATAGTAGATAAGGCGCTCTGACTTCAGAGATGGTAGTTTTGATAAAAAACTGTGTAGGCAAGGCAAATCCAAATGCAGAGCAAGTGTCCATGCCAGCAAGGACAAAGTGCAGTCCTTTTCATGATAGTAGCAGTCCAATATAATCAACCTGACAACAGGTTGCTGGCTGATCATCCTGGGGAATGCTGTGATACTGGGGACTCAGTATTGGTTTCTGCTGCTGGCATATTGGGCATTCAGCCACCTTGTGAGTAGGAAGGAGTTCATGTTACTGGGTCCATGCACAATCTCCAACCTGGCCACCATGACAATCTATTCATGAGTCCATTGGGCAATGACAACTGCAAACAAAGACTGATTCCTGTCACTCTATCTACTTGATCTTGTTACGCTTTTGGCTGTATAGTAAAGAGACAGGCAAGAGAAAAGAAGCCATTTTTGACTCTGAAGATAGAAACCATGGGACGTGGGGTGATCCTCTGACCTGAGACAATGGGAGGCAGAGATTTTATGGACTTTTGCCAGGGGTGAAGTTTGAGGGGCAGGTTTAGTGACACCTAAGGAGCTGATTATAGAGTCCCTTGTGGTGTGGAAAAAGTGAAAGGAAACTATAAGCAGGACTAGGTTGGGGAAAGAGGAGGAGGTGGTCTCTGGGAAGATAAGCTGTTGTTTTAGGGCTTCAACCATGTTGAATAATAACAACTGAATAATAATTCATGTTGAATAATAATAATTGAATAATAATTCAGCAATTCGTACTAGGGCCAGAACCTGCTAGATTCTATCCACTTAATTGTTAAAGTCCTTTCTACTGAGGTCACTTTTTGGTGACTCAGTCTTTACATCCTTTGCCCACACAGAGAGGTCTGTCCATATACCTTTTCCTTGAATATCTTTGTCACCAATTTTCTAGCCATGTTCCAAGTTCCTAACCATCTGGCTGGACCATTGGCTATGGCCCATGAATCACCACACAGTCGCATTATCTAGCCAATTTTCCTGAGCAAAATGCACCACCAGGTGCACTGTCCAAAGTTCTGCTCACTGTTAAGTTTCCCTTCACCACTATCCTTCAGGGATGCCCTGGAAAGGGCATGCACTACAGCAGCTATCCACATGTGGATGGTACCCACGCGTTGTGCAGAACCATCTGTAAACCAGGCTTTCTCTTCCTCTGACCACTGCTCAGATGTATACCCCATGAGACCATAGGTGCATCCCTGGCAACAGCAGGAGGAACCACAGGCATTGGAGCAGCTTCTTCCTATAACTTACTTGTACTCTCTAAATTTACTCTGGCTTCATTGCATAAATACTGCTTCATTTTAACTATGGACTACTGCCACAATTCTGTATAGAATACTGTGATGGTGGACAAGGCACTCTGACTCCAGAGATGGTAGTTTTGACCAAAAAAACTATGTGTAGGCAAGGCAAATCCATATGCAGAGCAAGTGTGCATGCCAGCAAGGACAAAGTGCAGTCCTTTTCGTGATAGTAGCAGTCCAATATAATCAACCTGACAATAGGTTGCAGGCATATCGAACCTAACTGTAAGAGAAAAATCAAAAATTTTTAAGTAAACACTTGCCAGAATGCCTGTCAAGATGCAGGCGGATGTGTCTGAGCAAACCTGATAACAGAACCTCCCTTTCTCTGTATCAGCTTGACCAACAGGTGGCCTTACAATGTAACTTCAAATGTTCCTTTGTGTAACCTGCCTTACTGCCTTTGTACTATTAGTGCTAATGGCCTTGTAATGTAAGTTAAAATACAACATTTCTTCCTCTGTATAACACATGATGACACCCAACTCACCAGTCATATGTGCTGGAGTTGACTTTGTACCTCCTTGCTTACTTTTCCTTTAAAAACTCTAAAGCTCCACTGGCCAGGGCTCTGGCACTTTGAGAGAGACCTCAGTCCAATGGTGTAATGAACTGCCTCCTGAACCTTCTCAGTGCCATTTTCCCCCATGTTTGGTTTATTTTCTGTAACATTTCAACCTAGTGATCGAATAATATCCAGTTCATGAAAAGCAACTCAGGTCACACAGTAAACTTGTGTCCCATAGTCAGTGTTCAGTTTCCTCTAACGTCCAAGAGCATGCCCGGAGCTTATTTTCAAAGTGAGAGCAGTTGTCTGCAGATATGGCAGAGTCTTCATCTTAGTTACCCTTCTTGTTGCTGAGACAAAATACCCAAAACCCAAAGGTAGAGGAGGAAAGCCCTATTCCAGCTTAGAATTTATAGAAGCATAAGTCGAGAGTCAGCTGGTTCTAAGGCAGGGTAGCAGGACACATGGCATATTATTTTAAATAGTTCATGCCAAGGATTATCAGTATTTTCCACAGTATCCAAAGGAGAGACCATGTTGCCTTGAGATCTTAACAAATTAAGAGAGCCAACTGAAGGAACCAGAAAAATCATTTTAAAAAGTTCATTCTTACAATTTAGTTTCTCTAGAGCCACTCACAGCACCAACATCTTTCTCGGTCAGTGCTTACTAAACAGATTTAATGCAAGATACATAAGAATTTGCAAGACTAGCTTACAATGGCTGCCCACAGAGTCAGATGTGGAAGAATGCAAAATATATGTCTGCCCACCACAGATCCAAAGGACACACAAAGTTATACAGCTCACTGCAGTGCCCTGTGCAACTCAGGATCAGCAGGCTGAAGAGTCTGTGATAAAAGGCTGAAGGATGTGTGCTGGAGGCTGAAGAGTCTACACTGGGGGCCAGCAGATGGTGTCCAAGGTAAAGATGAAGCCAGGAGCCCCCCTGAAGAAACAGAAGCCAGAATTCCTCCCCGGTTTCTACTGTACACAAGCTGCACCAGAGCTGGTCCTCTGTCTCCTTTCACACTCAGAACTCTGCTGATGAAAGTAAGTTGGGTGTTTCTTACTTGAGTTGACACAGTTAACCAGGTCCCATGAAGAAGCTATCCAGCATCACAGAAGCACCTTAGAAATGGACTGTGGTAATGGGTACATAATCCTAAACTCACTAAAAATCAGTGAGCTGTGCACTTAAAACAAGTGAATTTGGCTTCTCCTATCATCGTACAAGTTAGGCACATAGAGGAAAGGTATGGGGCTCTGGTAAGCCTTACCCCACCCCGACTCACCCTTGCCAGAGCTCAACATATTGAGCTATAGTTGCTTCTCCCACCATTGTATAAGGTAGGTGGTTCTGAGATAGCTATGGGGTCCTGGTGAAACCTTCCCTGACCACATTCCCCCGCTAGAGCTTGGCTGAGCTATATAGCTACTTCTCCCACTATTGTATAAGGCAGGTGGCCCCAGAACACCCTTGTTCACCCTCAAGCTGTGTGAGCTCTGACTGCTTCTCCCACTGTAGTACAAGGCAGGTGGTCCCAGGACAGCTACAGGAACCTGGTGAGCCATGCTCGACTCCCTGCCCCAACTACTATAGGACATGAGTTGAGCTGGGACTGCCTCCCCCACCATCGCCATCACTGTAGCTCTGCTGAGCCGCTGCCTCTCCTATCAGTAGTGGGAGCTTTGGTGAGCCCTACCGTGTGCCCCACCCCTACCCCCAGTCCCCCTATGGAGAAAGCCTTGCAGAGCTTTGGCCTGCCCTCATCATCGGACCCTTCTTAAGCTGTAGCTTGCTCCCTCACTGAGGTAGAAGCCACCTGAGCCACACATAGCAGGAGCTTTGGTGAGCCTCTCCTATCCTTCCTCTCTTATGGGAACCTTGCTAATTGGCACTCTGTATCCCTACCATTACAGCTGAGTCAGGGTGAACATTGGGAGCTTTAAAACTGTCAAAACAAAGGAGCAAAACACAATCTCATACATCCAGCCCACCCAGAACAAGCTCGGAAGACAAGGTCATAGAAGGACTTGGAGGCCATATATCTGAGCTTTCTAAAATAGCGACTGATATAAAGAAACAACTCCATTAGGCTATGGATAAAATCCAATCAGAAATACCCTCTCAAGTAAAAAAAAGAAATATCAACAATCATGACAGAATGCTCAGCATACCTAAAGAATACATAGATAGGGCTGGTGAGATAGCTCAGTGGACAAAGCACCTGCTTAGGCAAATGTAGGGACCAGGTTCAATCCCTGGCACTGCATGCTGTGCCAGTCCCACCCCTGGGTGCACTGAGCCAGCCACTGAAATGGGGCATGGTGGCGCATGCCTACAGTCCCAGTGCTGGGGAGGCTGAAACAGGAGGATCACTACTGAACTGCGTAGTGAGACCCTGTATAAAATACATTTAAAAAGGAATACATAGATTAAAAAGTAAGAGGGAAATATGAAAATGATGTAAACATTGAATGAATAATACAGGAGTTTAGGACTTCTTGTTTTGGCCGGCTCAGGATGTCTTAAGGGCACGCCAGGTGAGGCTTGCAGAACTGGGGATCAAACCCCTGAGCCTGACTGCATTTGCCTGAGCAGACACTTAAACAACTGAGCTAACCCTCAGGCCCCCTGAATGAACAATACAGGAAAGAAATAGAATGCCTGAAACAGATTTCAAACAAATGTCTGGGACACTAAGAATTCCACTGAAACCTGGAAAAGCTGCTTGAACAAAACTGAAGACAGAATTTCAGACCTTGAAGACAGCATTGCAGCTAGTGAACATGAAAGGAAAGATCTCTTAAAAATAATAAAGGGCGAAGGCTGTTGGGCAGGGAGATAGCTCTGTGGCACAAGTGCCTGCCTGGCAAGCGCAAGGTTGTGAGTTTAAACCCTGGTCCCACAAAAAAAAAAAAAAAAAAAAAAAAAAAAAAAAAAAAAAAAAAAAAAAAAAAAAAAAAAAAAAAAAAAAAAAAAAAAAAAAAAAAAAAAAAAAAAAAAAAAAAAAAAAAAAAAAAAAAAAAAAAAAAAAAAAAAAAAAGAAAAAGAAAAATAACAAAGGACAAGGAAATAACAATGCAAAAGTTGCAAGATGATGTAAAGGAAAACAATGTGAGACTAATAGCTATCAACAAAACAGCTGGAGTCAACACAAATGACATAAAAAGAGTGTCTGCAGAAGTAGCAGAAGAAAATTTCCCAAAGGAAAGGAATCTGACATACAGATTAGTGAGGCACATAGGACTCCACTTAGCCATAATCAAAATAAATACACACCCGGACACATAATAATCAAGATCCCAGAAATTCAGCATAAGCACAGAATATTAAAAGCTGTTAGAGAAAAGGAACATATCACCTATACTGGAAAGCCCATCAGAATCATGGCAGATATTTCAACACAGATCATCAAGTCAAGAACTTGGAATGAGGTATTTCAGGTCCTAAATGAAAACACTTTCCAACCCAGAGTAATGTACACTGCAAAACTATCTTATCAAGTGGAATGGGGAGATAAAATACTTCCATGACAAAAAACTGAGAACCAAACCAACCCTACAGAGTACTGACAAGTATTTTAGAAAGAGCTAAAAATGACCACAACTTCAAGAACAACAGAAAAGAACCATCAAGCAGAGCAAACAGAGGGGAAAAGCAGAAACCCTACAGAACTGGAAAATAACAGGACAAAGATAAGCCAATGCGTATCAGTTTTTTTGTTTTTGTTTTTGTCTTTTTGAGACAGGGTCTCGTTATGCAGCTCAGGCTGGCCTTGAGCTCACTTTTGTAGTTCAGTTTGGTCTTGAACCCACAATAATCCTCCTGTTTCAACCTCCCAAGTGCTGGGATTACAGGCACGCGCCACCACACCGGGTGCCAATGCGTATCAGTTATAACCATCAATGTAAATAGCCTCAAATTGTTTGCCTCCTATTTGGGATTAAACCTGGTGTCTGGCTTGCTACGCAAGTCTAGCACTGAACTGCACACTTCACCTTTTCAATCTCTTTCATTTTGACATGGACTCTCTAAATTTCCCAGCCTCCCAAACAGCTGGGCTTACAGGTGTGCACCACCACGCACAAAATCTTTTCTAGATGAAGTTCTAGGTGGGAAGAGGCAGAGTGTAAAGACCCGGGATGCAGCCCAGCCTTGCTCCTTCCGCCTGCGTGACCTTGGCCGTGTCATGCTTCTTCCTATCCCCATCTCAATACACAGGGGCCACATTTCTAGGATTGCCCAGAGACTTAAATCACACACTTGACATTTATTCAAGTTTACTGAGACCTGGAGGGACCCACACCACACCGTGCAGCACTTTAACTTCCTTCAATCTCACGCCAAATCTGGTTCCTTCCTCCTCCGCTCTGCACCACCTGCGGGAAGCACGCCTGGGTCTTCACGGCTCCCGTCCGTCCCGCAGCCTGTCGCCCCCAGCCCCCGCAGCTGAACCCCACCGCCTCAGGCCCGGGCCCACCAAGCCCCAAGCAGCCGAGGTCCCGCCCCGAGGAGAACCTCACCCACCGCTCAGGCCCCGCCCCACGCCCTCTGCTCCCCGTGGCCGCCTTACGCCACTCACGCGCGCTCCGTCCTCGTTTCTCTCGGACCAGGCCACTGCGGTCGGGCCAAACTAGCCTGGCACTGTTACCACCAACTCGCCCTCCAGGCGGAGTCGGCACCTAGGGAGCGCGCCCCGCGCCGCACCAAGGGAACCCCTGTGTCTCCCTCCTCAGCCCACGTCCACGTGCGGAACAGTGGCCCCGCCCACCTGGCCCCGCCCACCGAGGCCCCGCCCCTTGCACGCCTGCTTTGCTTTGGGTAGGCATCTTCGCTGCTTGACTCTCATTACCCTGGTGCGGTCCCTTGCTTGAAACATGACACCCGAGGAGCAGGAGTTTCTAGTGGTTCTTCTCATCTCCATCCCCATCGGCTTCCTCTTTAAGAAAGCTGGTGAGTCGAGTGTCCGCCCCGGCAGAAAGCTAGGGGAGAGGCGGGCGGCGGGAGGGGGCGAGGGGAGCCGAAGGTTCGAGGCTCACGCCGTCCTTTCCCAGCCGTCCTTTCCCAACAGGACCCGGGCTGAAGCGATGGGGCGCGGCGGCTGTGGGCCTGGGGCTCACCGTGTTCACCTGTGGCCCCCACACGCTGCACTCTCTGATCACCGTGCTGGGGACCTGGGTGCTCCTTCAGACCCAGTCCTGGTGAGCGGGCGGCCGCGGAGGGAGGGTCCACCCGGACCTCTTTGGGTCTCTGCTCCGTCCTTCGTGCCTCAGAATCTCCCCTCCTGCCTTGCTCAGTGCCCAGGCGGGGGGGCGGGGGGTGGACTCCATGTGCTTGGTCTCTATGTGCTGTCCTCACCACCACCGTCCAGTCTCATAGCGGCCGCCCTACTCTGCTGGCAGTGAGGTGGTGAGGACCAAGAAGGACTGAAAAGTCTCGCCCTGAAGCGCTTAGCCCGGTCCCTCCTCCCTTCTCTGTGTCTGTACTTTCTTCCCCAACTGGAATTTTCTGTCTGAACTCAGTGCTGGGGAGTTTTCTGGCTAGACTTGGGAGAAGTGACATGGGCTGAGGTCCCTGCACCCACACAAGCCTCTCACCTGTGCCCTAGCTCCCGCAGACGCCTGGCTCTCCTGTGGATCTTCTCCTACCTGCTGTTCTTCCACGCTCTCAGCCTGCTGGGCCTGCAAACTAATTTGCACACCTACAACATGCAGCTGCTGGTAACACTGAAGGTCAGCCTGGAGCCCCACTCCCTGCCTCCCTGCAGCTCCACTACTCCTTTGTGGCTGTTCCAGCCCTTCCCGTGGTGATTACACAAACCAGAGTGTGGGAATGGTGTTTGCCTCTCATATGCCCCGGAGCAGATCTTCGCCTCCTCACTCATTCTGGAAGAAGGAAACAGCCAGAGTGCATGCTGTAGTAGGAAGTGATTTGGTACCTGGGCTGTGCCTTTTGGCCCTGGCTTTGCCCACATGCAGGCCTTAAATTTCGGTCCCAAACTGTTTTGCACATGAGGAAAACTACCTTTGGGCAGTACTTGACCAAAGTACTGTTCTGGGGTCTGGTGACATCAGTGAGGAGAATGGTCACACAAGGTGCAGAACTGGCTTTTCCAGTGTGCTGTGTTCTCACCAGGAGCTCAGGTATAGGCAGGAGTCAGGCAGCTGTGGAGAGACTTGCGGGAAGACCATTTCTGGATATGTGGGGACCAGGGGCCAGTGCATGTGGGACAGCCGAGTGCTGCGGACAGTGCCACCCATGTCAGCTTCCTGAAGGGTGCATGGGGCAGTGGGTAGCAAGGTCCATGCCATGCAGAGCCCTGTGTGCTATGGTAGAATTGGAACTTCCTCCTGTGGGGGACCAAGATTCTTTTTGTTTTGTTAAGTTTATTGGTACAATTTAGATATACAGACACATATGTCATAGGGCATTTGTACAGGACCATGTGACATGTATACATGTGTGTCCCATTTATTTCCATCCATTTAGCTATAAATGTCTCACACCTATCCTTCTTTAAGGCTGAGTAGCACTCCATTGTTTAAAATATACCATCTTCTTCATCCATCCCTTGGTTGATGGGCATTTGGGCTGTTTCCAAGAATAAGCTATTACGTGCCAATATGAACACGGATGTGTATATATTCTTGTGGTAGTGTTTTAATTCTTTGGGGAAAATACCAAGGAGGAGAATGACTGGGTCAAATGGGATCTCTAGTCCTAATTTTTTGAATAATCTCCACATTGATTTATTTCCACTGTATTTTCCCACCAACAGTGGAGAAGGGTTCCTTTTTTTCCCCACAGCCCAGCCAGCATTTGTTCTTGGTTTATTTCTTGATAATAGCCATTCTTTCTGGAGTGAGATGGAATCTTGACATTATTTTAATTTGCATCTCTCAAATGACCAGAACAGAGGACAGCCAGAAGGTTTTGTGGGTTGTTTTTTTTTTTCCTGGTACTACGGATCCAACTCAGGACCTTATACCTGCCAGGCAGGTGCTTATGCCGCTAAGCTGTCTCCCCAGCCCAGTTAGAGAGGTTTATTTGTAGTGGGGTGGACAGAATGGAGAGTAGGTGAAGGTTAGGCAGGGACCCTGGACCAGAAGCACAGCACCATTACCCAGCACCATGACAGGTTGGGGAGGGCAGGTCCTACAAGGTGGAAGGAAAACGTGCTACCCAGAGGCACATCTGCGCTGGAGTCCAGCTCTCCAGGTTGCCATCATCCAGGAGAAGGGAAACCCTGCTCTCCTCCTGCCTCTCTCAGCGTTCCATCAACCTGGTAGGAAGACGGCAGACATACCAGGACTTTGGCCCTGTGGAACCAGTTGAGAGGAGATCTAGAGGGCCAGGCGGGACATCCTTACCCCTGCAGTGGAGGAAAAGAGAAGACAGACCCGAGAAAGTCCAGTCAGGGATCCATGGTGGTTTCTGGCCTTAGCAGTTGACTGGATA